>ML400717.1:62205-229044 GCA_005239525.1 Nicotiana knightiana | reverse complement strand
GTTCCCCCCCCCCCCCATACTCCTGTTTAAAATAGATTGATATCGTACCTAACACCTTCCCCTCAAGGTAATTTGAGCCCTTACCCTATCTCTGGTGATGTAAACTGGTTAAATGAGTTAATTGCTCTAGGTGTCCTAATGCACCTTAATTCGCTACGTGGCGATTCTTCCAATTCCAAACCCATCCCGAAAAGAAGTTGTCCAAAAATATCGAAACCTGATTTCACGAGAAAAAGAGGGCGGGACAGTCGGGTGTCACGGCCTGATTTTCCTTCCGAAAGGCATCGTGACGGCACCTAGTCTCTACGGCTAGGTAAGCCTAATTGCGGAACATATATTAAATAGAAGCAATGAAATAAAGACGAAAATAAGTGAGTCTACAAATGAAGCATCGCCACTTGGCGAGTACAAAATACAACTTCCCAAACACCCGGAATATCACTTCAGTCACAAGCTCTGTCTCAAAATAGCTCTATATAACGTAAGGGAATTTACATAAAAAATCTATCTAAATCTGGAGTGGAAGGTGACTCGAAGGACTCTACGGACGCGGCAGAATTACCTTTCGGTCTTCTGGAAGCTGCTGCTCGGACCCCTATCCATGAAACTGAGTGCCGGTACCTGTATTTGCACACGAAAAACATGTGTAGGAAAGGGCATGAGTACACCACAAGTTGGTACCCAGTAAGTGCCAAGCCTAACCCCAGCCGAGTAGTGACGAGGTCAGGTTAAGGCTCTACTGGATTTTATAGTAAAACGGTTTAAAATTTAACAGAGAGATATAATAAGCTAAATCAAAGCAGTAGAAACAATGAGCTAAAAGAAAAGCAACAGGGAGCCCTCGGCTCAGCACAGCGTATCTCACAGTAACAGGTATGCAATGCAGTACAGAGGGATAGCTCCCGGAATCTCGTCCGTAGTCCCAATTTAAATATGCAATGCAGTACAGGGGGGAAAGCTCCCTGAATCTCGTACGTAGTCCCAATTTAAATATGCAATGCAGTATAGGGGGAACGCTCTCGGAATCTCGTCCCTAGTCCCAATTTAAATATGCAATGCAGTGCAAATACTGAATACAATTTATTTAAACACGTCTCGGAATCGAGTGAAAGTTACAAATTTGAACACCCATTCACTCACGAACTCACTCGAACAAGAATTATCAAAAATCGACGTCTAAATCTTATTAAATTCTCGGATTCCTATTTGGGGAATCTTCTTCCCATTTTCATGATTTTTCACCCAAATTCATTGATTGGATGGAAGAAATTATTATATATTAATGATATACACGTGAAATAAGGTTAGGAATTCTTACATATGAATCTTCTCCTCAAACCCACTCAAAATTGCCAACTCCGAGCTCCAAATCATTTTTTAGAAGATATGAATTTCAAGCCCTCGAATTTGGTATAAACTGCCCAGCGATTCCGCACATGCGCCCCTTGGACCGCACCTGCAGAAAATAAGGTGCAAAAACTCACTAAAAGGACTGGTGCCACACCTGTGGTCACTAGGCCGCATCTGCGAGAACTGGTTGACCTTGACCAAACCCGCACCTGTGAGCCCCTTTTCCGCACCTGAATTTCCACACCTACGTGTCCGCACCTGGGTGTCCGCACCTGCGGCTCCCCTACCACAGGTGCGAAACACCAGCACCAGCACCAACAATGCTTCAGTTGGTTTTAAGTTCAAAACTCATCTTGTTGAACACCCGAAACATCTCCGAGGCCCCCTGGATCTTAACTAAACTTGACAACCAGTCCTAATACCTTATCCAAACTTAATCGAGCCTCCAAAACACATCACATAACATCAAAATCACCAATTATTCATGGATTCAAGCCTAAGAACTTATGAAATTTCCAAAATATACAACCGATGCTGAAACACGTCAAAACTAGTCCAATGACCTCAAATTTTACACACAGGTCATAAATGACACTACAGACCTACAGCCACTCTCGGAAATTCCATTCTGAGCCCGATATCAAAATTTTACCTATCGGCCGAAATCGCCAAAATTCTAACTTTCGCCAATTCAAGCCTAAATCTACTACAGACCTTGAAAACACGTTTCGAACATGCTCCTAACTCTGAAATCACCCAACGGAGCTAAAGAAGTCGACGAAATCCCATTCCGGACCCGTCTTCCCACAGTTCCAACTATGGTCAAATTTTTAAAGATTAAACTCGCTTATAAGGACTATGTGTCCAAAAACTCTTCGAATTTCACCACTCAACGTTCCGACAAGTCCCAAAAGTAGAAATAGACATGGGGAAAACATTTATTAGGGGATTGGGGAGCTAACTCTCAAAACGACCTACCGGGTCGTTACATTCACCCCCTCTTAAGGAAATTGTTCGTTCTCGAACGAGTATAGAGACATACCTGAAGCTGTGAAAAGATGAGGGTGCTGACTGCGCATATCCTGCTCGGTCTCCCAAGTCGCCTCCTCGACCGGATGATCCCTCCACTGAAACTTTACTGCGCAATATCCTTTGACCTGATCTTTCTGACCTGTCTATCCAATATAGCTGTTGGCTCCTCAACATGTGATAAATCCTTGTCCAACTGGACTGAACTGAAATCTAAAACATGAGTCGGGTCGCCGTGATACTTCCGGAGCATGGAGACGTGGAATATCGGATGAACTTCTTCTAGGTTGGGAGGTAGGGCTAGCTCATAAGCAACCTCCCCAACACGTTGCAACACCTCAAAAGGGCCAATAAATCTCGGACTCAGCTTACCCTTCTTCCCGAACCTCATGACGCCCTTCATAGGCGATACCCGAAGCAAAACCTGATCACCAGCCATAAATGCCAAATCAGGAACCTTTCAGTCCACATAACACTTCTGCCTAGACTGAGTTGCGCGAAGTCTCTCCTGAATCACCTCCACCTTGTCCAGGGCATCCTGGACCAAATCTGTACCCAACAATCGGGCCTCGCCCGGCTCAAACGATCCCACTGGGGACTGGCACCATCTACCATACAAAGCCTCATACGACGCCATATGAATGTTGGACTGATAACTGTTATTATAAGAAAACTCTACAAGTGGCAAGTATCGGTCCCATGACCCTCTAAAATCGATCAATAGGCACGGAGAATATCCTCAAGAATCTGAATCGTGCACTCGGACAGCCCGTCCGTCTGAGGGTGAAATGATGTACTCAACTCTACCCTGGTGCCTAGCTCCTGCTTAACGGCTCTCCAGAACTGTGAAGTAAACTGTGTACCTCTGTCTGAAATAATAGATACTGGAATAACATGGAGGCAAAAAATCTCCCTGATATAAATCTCCGCCAACCTCTCGAAGGAGTATGTAGTCAACACCGGAATGAAATGGGCTGACTTGGTCAGCCGATCCACAATCACCCAAATAGCATCAAACTTCTTCAAAGTCCGAGGGAGTCCAACCACGAAGTCCATGGTGATCCGCTCCCACTTCCATTCTGGAAGCTCAATCTGCTGAAGTAACCCTCCCGGTCTCTGATGCTCATATTTGACTTACTGGCTGTTGAGACAGTTGGCCACAAACTCCACTATATCATTTTTCATCCTTCTCCACCAATAGTGTTGTCTCAGATCCTGGTACATCTTCGCGGTACCCGGATGAATCGAATACCGCGAGTTATGGGCCTCATCAAGAATAAACTCCCGAAGCCCATCCAGATTGGGCACACAGATCCGACCCTGCATCCTCATCACACCGTCATCTCCTATAGTCACATCCCTGGCGTCACCTGGCCGAACCCTGTCCTGAAGAACCAAAAGGTGGGGATCGTCTTACTGGTGCTCTTGAATGTAGTCATAAAGAGAAGACCGATCCACCACACAAGCTACCCGGAAAGGCTCTGAAAGATTCAATCTCACGAACTGACTCGCTAAGGACTGAATGTAATGACCTAACCGCTTGTTTTGCGTTATCGGACCCCATTCCAATAAATCAAACTCCCCATAGCGGCTTATTGTAATTTATGACTTGCGGGGGTGGGTGGTCCGAGATTCGGGAGTGTTTAGAGCAGTAAAGGAACACTTAGTTCCTTAAGGTTGGCCTTTTTGGCCAACTTTGACTTCGGTCAACCTTTTGAGTAAACGACCTCGGAATCGAGTTTCGACGGTTCTGGTAGCTTCGTATGATAATTTTGGATTTGGACGTATGTTTGGAATGGGTTTTGGATGACCCGTGAGCGTTTCGGTGCCTAATATCGAACTAAGAGTTTCCTTAAGTTCATATTGTGGTTTGGGACGAGTTTTTGTGTTATCGAGGTCCGAATGTAATTCTAAGATTAGGAATATTTATGTTATGTCATTTGTGACTTGCCTGCAAAATTTGGTGTCATTCCGACTAGTATAGGTTGGTTCGACGTATTGTTAGCGAATTCCAGAAACATAAAGTTCCTAAGTTTGATTCTAGGGGTTTTGAGGTGTGATTTTGAGATTTAGCATTGTTGTGGGTGTTCTGAAGGTTTGAGCGAGTCCGTATTATAACTTGGGACTTATTGGTATAATTGGACGGGGGATTGGGTGAGCCCAGGTGCCTCTCGGGCACCAAACGAGGCCAAAAACCAGCTGAAGCAGTTGCTGGTGCACCTGATCTGGTGTGACCGCAGGTGCGGTTGCCCAGTCGCGGGTGCGAGACCGCTCCTGCGGTCCCAGACTCTCAGGTGCGACCCCAAGGTGGGCTGCCCAGTTCTCGCAGGTGCGGACTTCTGCCTGCAGGTGCGAGCCCAGGCCCGTGTCCCATTTTCTGCAGGTGCGAGCTATTGCTCGCAGGTGCGAGACCACAGGTACGGTCCTTGAGCCGCAGGTACGGAACCATTGTAAGTAGTGTGTTCTTTTAAAGCACGGGAAATGTTCATTTTCTCCATTTTTCTTCCACCATTATCGACCTAGAGAGCTTGGGAAAGGGCCAATACACCTAGCTACTGAAAGGTAAGTAAATTCTACCCTAAAGTTAGTTAATGCATGAATTCATAGTTGAATTTAACTAACTAATTAGTGAATTTAGAGAATTACCCGTGAATTGGCTATGAAATCATACAAAAATCATATATTAACGATCTTTAGGTTATGGGTGAGAGTTTCCTTCGAGAATTTTCAGAATCCGGCGTGCGGGCCTGGGGGTGGATTTTGGGATTTCTTAAAGAATGATGAATTGACTAAATAAGTAGGAGAATTCCATGCTTTGAGTATAATTTGATATATTTGTGTAACAATCGCTAGTTTCTAGCCCTTGGGTGACGAGTTTGGAGTTTCGGGCGCGTTCTTGGTCCTTGAAGTAGATTAGACTCACGGTGAGTCTCCTTTCTAGCCTCGTAAGAGGGAATTGTCCCCATAGGTGATTTAAATGCTATGTGTGATGTTTGTGGGGGCTACATACGTACAAAGTGATGAGAGTCCGTACGTAGCGACTATTATTATTATGTCCGGATAGTTAGGCGCACATCATGCCTTGTGTTTTTCCTCGTAATGAATTATATGTTATGAATTCATGTGATATGTAGCATTGTTTCCCTGAGATTTATTGAATTTGATAATTTGAAGGAGTTGATTATGGAAAGTAATTTTAAAAGAATATTGTGTGTGCATGTGACCGCTTCGCAATTTACATTCCGCGAGCGGAGAGTGATTTCCCCCACTCTCATGGGAGCGGGCCATACGCCACGGCAGATAGAAATATGCACTTATGGTTTGGGCCGTTCGACCCTCGGCAGTGCATAGATATGATTATTTTATGGCAAGATGCACTTATGGTTCGGGCCGTTCGACCCTCGGCAGTGCATAAATAGGATTATCTTATGGTAAAGATGCACTTATGGTTCGGGCCGTTCGACCCTCGGCAGTGCATATATATGATTATTTTTATGGCTCAGACCGGTTGTCCTTATCCCTTATGCACATGATAAATTGTTACTGAATTTATGGATATTGAATTGACAAATATTTGGGGGAAGATAAAGTAGTAATTGCTTATTTACTTTTAGTATTTACTTGGATTTCAATGCCTTATATATTTGTTGTTTCACTACCTTTACATGCCTATCATTTTCATCATATTATGTTAAGTTATATTGTTGGACCTTAGTGAGTGCCAAGTCGACCTCTCGTCACTACTTCTTCGATGTTAGACGGGATACTCACTGGGTACATATTTATTTATGTACTCATGCTACACTTTTGTACTTAATTGTACAGGTTCTGAGGGTGGCGCATCTGGTTGTCAGACCGGAGCTTTATCCTGATTATAGTCGGACCTGACTTCACAGTGAGCTGCTTCTCCTGGAGATCTCCGGCAGCACCATGGAGTTTCTTTTACTTATTTCCCGTCTATTTCTTTCAGACAGTGGGACTGTATATTATATCTTTTGTATATTCTGTTAGTATGCCCGTAGGACTTGTGACACTAGTTCCTGGCACACACGTGGTAGTTATTATGGATTACGGGTCTGTATATATATATTGGATCACGCCTCCTTATGACTGCTTTTGATTAAAACTGGCTAATTATCCTTTTCGATTTATGTTTTAAGCTTTAAAAACTTGGTATATATTGAAATGTTTAATCAAATAAGAAAGAACCCTTAGTAAACTGAGTGTTGGGTTGACCGACCCTGCTTTAGGGCGCCATCACGACCTGAGTTAGGATTTTGGGTCATGACAACATGGTATCAGAGCACTAGGTTCACATAAATCTCACGAGTCAAGGGAAAACCCAGTAGAGTCTTGCGGATCGGTACAGAGACGTCTGTATTTATCTTTAGGAGGATATAGGGTGTTAGAAAACCTCTTTTTATTCTTATTCTATCGTGCAGTCGATGCTAAATCTCATTCTTTTATTCTCTCACATATGGAGAGGACGCATGCATCTGATGTTCCAGACCCGGGAGGGGCCGCTACCCTCGTTGTTCGAGGCCGTAGCTGAGGCCGGGGGATGGCACCGGCCCGAGGTAGGGGACGCGGGAATCCTTGTGCTATTCCGGTTGCACCACCACCAGAGGATCCTATAATAGAGGAGCAGGACGAGGTTCCCCCAGCAGATCCTGCCGCAGTAGACTTCCTGACGGTGCCAGGCTTCCAGGAGGTCATAGGCCATATGATGAGATTTATGCACACTATGTCCCAGGCTGGTTTATTTCCAGCAGACCCTATCGCTTCTCAGGCGGAAAGGGGAGTCCAGACCCATATTTCCCAGGCTGCAGGCCAGACAGCAGCATTAAATCATACCCCAGGTACACTGCCCGAGGGTGGGGTCCAGCCTGTAGCAGCAACACCTGAGCCCAGACCAGCTGCGGATGGCGATTCGCAAAATTTATTGGACAGATGGACTCGATTGCACCCTCCCTTCTTTGGGGGTGAGAGAGACGAGGATGCCCAGGATTTCATTGACATGTGCAAGGACAGACTGCAAAATATGAGGATACTAGAGTCCCATGGATTGGATTTCACTTCCTTCCAGTTAGAGGGCAGAGCTCGTAGGTGGTGGCAGTCCTATATTCTCAGCAGGCCAGCAGATTCTCCTCCTGTCACTTGGGAGAAGTTCACGCAGATGTTTCTGGATAGATATATCCCACCCTCTGATAGGGAAGAGTTGCGGTATCATTTTGAGCGGCTAGAGCATGGACAGATGTCAGTGACAGATTATGAGGCCAAATTTTTAGAGTTGTCTCGCCATGAACTCATGATACTACCTACTGATACAGAGAGGGTGCAGAGATTTGTGCCTGGGTTGCATCCAGTTATTAGGGCCACCATGGCCCGAGAGGTGGAGATGGGTACTCCTTATCAGCTCGTGGTTGAGATTTCTCGTAGGATCGAGGGGTATTGTTCGAGGAGCAGGGAGCAGGGAGCAGGGGAAGCAGGACAATAGGGCTAGATTCTACGGAGATTTTAGAGGTGCCCCAGTTAGGGGCAGAGGTCAGTTTAGCAGTAGTCAGCCCAGTAGGCCTTCATATTTAGCACCTCCACCACCTCTCCGAGGTGTTCCAGCGAGGCCTCATTTCAGAGCCATGCCAGAGCGTTCCTACCATCCTCCAGCCATTCAGAGTTCACCCAGTGGTTATCCCAGTCATTCGAGATCCTCCAACCCTGCTTCAGTGCTATTCCAGAGGGCTTACATCGCCCTCCGGCCTTCAGGAATCTTCTTCGGGGCAGGAGACTATGGTACCTGGAGGTTGTTATGAGTGTGGGGAGCTAGTTCATATGAGGAGGCATTGCCCCAGGTTTCAGGGCAAGGCCGTGCAGCAGGGTTATCAGCCGATGGATCCAGCTCCAGCGTTCCGGCCACCTAGAGTTAGAGGACAGGTCAGCAGGGGTCGTCCTAGAGATGGAGGACAGTCAGGGGGGGGGTCAGGTAGCTCCTGTTCACTATAATGGAGCTTAGTCTTCCAGTAATCCAGCTAGATTTTATGCCATTCCGGCCAGATCAGATGCAGTGGCCTCAGACGTCGTGATCACATGTATTATCTCAGTATATGGTAGAGAGGGTTCAGTATTATTTGATCCAGGATCCACCTATTCATATGTTTTAACATTATTTGGTAATTTGTTGGATGCTCCTCGTGAGTCCTTGGGTTCTCCAATATATGTGGTAGACCGGATCTATCAGTCTTGTGTGATCACATTCTGTGTATTCGAGACCATAGCGGACCTTTTATCGCTTGACATGGTCGATTTTGAGGTTATTCTAGGCATGGATTGGCTATCCCTTTATCATGCCGTGCTAGATTGCCATGCCAAGACAGTTACTTTAGCCATGCCCGAGTCTCCTAGGCTAGAATGGAAAGGTTCCTCAGTTAGTACAACCAGCCGGGTTATTTCATTCCTGAAGGCTTGACATATGGTCGAGAAGGGTTGTCTGGCCTATCTTGCTTATGTGCGGGACACCACCTCCGAGTCTCCGACGATTGATCCAGTGCCAGTGGTTTGAGAGTTTGCTGATGTATTTCCTTCAGACCTTCCACGCATGCCTCCGGATCGAGATATTGATTTAGCTCCAGACACCCAGCCTATATCTATTCCTCTGTACCGTATGGCTTCGAAAGAGTTGAAGGAGTTGAAGGAGAAGCTTGAGGATTTGTTGGCTAAGTGGTTCATCAGACCGAGTGTATGGCCGTGGGGTGCTCCGTTCTATTCGTGAAGAAGAAGGATGGGTCCATGCGGATGTGTATTGACTACCGCCAGTTGAACAAGGTCACTATTAAGAAAAAGTATCATTTGCCGCGCATCGATGATTTGTTTGACCAATTGTTGGGTGCTCGGGTGTTTTCTAAGATTAATTTGAGATCGGGATACCAACAGTTGAATATTCGCGCCTCGGATGTTCCGAAGACTGCTTTCCGTACGAGATATGGCCACTATGAGTTCCTGGTGATGTCCTTTGGCTTGACTAATGCCCCAGCAACATTCCTGGACTTGATGAATAGGGTGTTCAGACAGTATATTGATTCCTTTGTCATTTTCTTTATTGATGACATCTTGATTGACTCACGTAGCCTGGGGGGAGCACGAGCAGCATTTGAGAGTTATGCTCCAGACATTGCGGAAACAGAAGCTATATGCTATGTTCTCCAAGTGTGAGTTCTTGTTGGATTCCGTAGCATTCCTGGGGCATGTGGTATCCAGAGAGGGTATCAAGGTTGATCCTCAGAAGATTGAGTCAGTTCAGAGTTGGTCGCGTCCTACTTCAGCGACAGAATCAGAAGCTTTTTTGGCCTAGCAGGCTATTATCGCTTATTTGTAGAGGGGTTCTCTTCTATTGCAGCTCCATTGACTAGATTGACTCAGAAGAATTCCCCATTTCGATGGTCTGACGAGTGTGAGGCGAGCTTTCAGAAGCTCAAGGCAGTATTGACCTCAGCACTAGTTCTGGTATTTCCTTCCGGTTCGGGGATGTATACAGTGTATTGCGATGCTTCGCGCGTTGGCTTGGGGTGTGTGTTGATGCAGGAAAGGAGAGGTATTGCTTATGCTTCGCGCCAGCTAAAGGTTCATGAGAAGAATTACCCTGTGCACGATTTGGAGTTGGCGGCAATTGTTCATGCTCTTAACATTTGGAGGCACTACTTGTATGGGGTGTCCTGTGAGGTTTATACAGACCACCGCAGCTTGCAGCACTTATTCAAGCAGAGAGATCTTAATCTGAGGCAGCTCAGATGGCTTGAGTTGTTGAAGGATTATGATATCACCATTCTTTATCATCCGGGCAAGGCAAATGTGGTAGCAGATGCCTTGAGCAGGAAGGCAGAGAGTATGGGTAGTTTGGCTTATATTGCAGCAAAGGAGAGACCTTTAGCCTTGGACATTCAGTCCTTGGGTAATCTCCTGGTGAGATTAGTCCTTTCAGAGCCTGGCCGAGTTATAGCACATGTGGTTGCTCAGCTTTCGTTATTGGGAGAGATTAAGGCTAGGCAGTTTGATGATCCGTACATCGCAGAGCTACGGGAGACAGTGGTTCAGGGTGGTGACAAGGAGATTACTATTGGCGAGGATGGATTTCTGAGACTTCACGGCCGTTTATGTGTTCCTAATTTTGATGGCCTGAGTGAGAGGATTCTAGAGGAGGCACACAGTTCTCGGTATTCTGTTCGTCCTGGTGCTACAAAGATGTATCGTGATTTGAGGCAGCATTACTGGTGGAGGCAGATGAAGAGGGACATTATGGAGTATATGACTAGGTGTCTTAATTGCCAGCAGGTGAAGTATGAGCACCAGAGGCCAGGAGGCCTACTTCAGCAGATGCCCATACCTGAGTGGAAATGGGAGTGCATCACTATGGACTTCGTGGTTGGGTTGCCTCGGACTTTGCGGAAGGTTGACGTGTTTTGGTTCATTGTGGATAGATTGACCAAATGAGCACATTTCATTCCTGTATCTACTAAACATACTTCTGAGAGGTTAGCCCAGATCTACATTCGGGAGATAGTCCGGTTCCACGATGTGCCGGTGTCCATTATATCAGATTGATGCCCTCAGTTCGCCTCGCACTTCTGGAGAGCATTGCAGAGCGAGATGGGTACCTAGATAGACCTCAGCATAGCGTTTCACCCTCAGACTGATGGACAATCGGAGCGTACGGTTCAGATATTGGAGGACATGCTCACGACATATGTGATTGACTTCGGAGGTCAGTGGGACCATTTCTTGCCTTTGACCAAGTTTTCTTACAATAATAGTTATCAGTCCAGCATCGAGATGGCTCCATTTGAGGCTTTGTATGGTCAGCGATGTCGTTCTCCTATCGGGTGGTTTGAGCCTGGCAAGGCTAAGTTATATGGCACCGACCTGGTGAGGGATGCTTTGGAGAGGGTGAAGTTGATTCAGGAGAGGCTCCGCATAGCACAGTCTAGACAGAAGAGTTACGCGGATCAGAGGGCACGCGATGTATCATTTATGGAGGGAGACAAGGTTCTGTTGAAGCTCTCGCCGATAAAGGGTATTATGAGGTTCGGGAAGAAGGGCAAGTTGAGCCCGAGGTTTATAGGTCCCTTCGAGATGTTGAGGCGTGTTGGGGAGGTTGCTTATGAGCTAGCTTTACCTCCAAGTTTATCAGGAGTTCATCCAGTCTTCCATATATCCATGCTCCAGCGGTACCACGCCGACTTCTCTCACGTGGTTGATTTCAGCACTATTCAGTTAGATGAGAGGTTGGGCTACGACGAGGAGACAGTTGCTATTATTGATAGACAGGATCGCCAGGTGAGGTCCAAGATAGTTTCTGCGGTGAAGGTCCATTGGAGGGGCCAACCAGTCGTGGAAGCGACCTGGGAATCCGAGGAGGACATGCGGAGCAAATATCCGCACTTGTTCAGCACATCAGGTATGATTCTAGACCTGTTCAAGGACGAACATTTGTTTAAGAGGTGGAGAATGTAACGACCCGACCAGTCATTTTGCGTTATCGGACCCTTTTCCCCTAAATGAAACTCCCCATAGCGGCTTATTGTGATTTATGACTTGCAAGGGCGGGTTGGTATGGGATTCGGGAGTGTTTAGAGCAGTAAAGGAATACTTAGTTCCTTAAGGTTGGCCTTTTTGGCCAAGTTTGACTTCGGTCAACATTTTGAGTACACGACCTCAGAATCGAGTTTCGACGGTTCCGGTAGCTTCGTATGATGATTTCGGACTTGGTCGTATGTTCAGAATGGGTTTTGGATGACCCGAGAGCATTTCGGCGCCCAATATCGAAATAAGAGTTTCCTTAAGTTCATATTGTGGTAGTTTTTGTGTTATCGAGGTCCGAATGGAATTCCGAGATCGGGAATAGTTCTGTTATGTTATTTATGACTTGCCTGTAAAATTTGGTGTCATTCCCAGTAGTATAGGTCGGTTCGGCCCATTGTTAGCGAATTCCAGAAACTTAAAGTTCCTGAGTTTGATTCTAGGGGTTTTGAGGTGTGATTTTGAGTTTTAGCGTTGTTGTGGGTGTTCTAAAGGCTCAAGCGAGTCTATATTATGATTTGGGACTTTTTGGTATATTTGTACGGAGGCTCGGGTGGGCCCAGGTGCCTCTCGAGCACCAAACAAGGCCAAAAACCAGCTGAAGCAGTTGCTGGTGCACCTGATCTGGTGTGACCGCAGGTGCGGTTTCCCAGTCGCAAGTGCGAGACCGCTCTTGCGGTCCTAGCCTTGAAGGTGCGACCCCCAAGTAGGCTGCCCAATTCTCGCAGGTGCAGATCCGTAGGTGCGGACTCCTTCCTGCAGGTGCGAGCCCAGGCCCTTGTCCCATTTTCCGCAGGTGCGAGCTATTGCTCGCAGGTGCGAGACCGCAGGTGCGGTCCTTGAGCCGCAGGTGCGGAACCACTGTAGGTAGTGTGTTCTTTTAAAGCATGGGAAATGATCATTTTCTCCATTTTCTTCCACCATTGTCGACCTAGAGAGCTTGGGAAAGGGCCAATCCACCTAGCTACTGAAAGGTAAGTAAATTCTACCCTAAAGTTAGTTAATGCATGAATTCCTAATTGAATTTAACTACCTAATTAGTGAAAAATTAAGGATTTGGGTAGTAACCTAGGGCCTTCGAGAATTTAGATAATTACCCGTGAATTGGCTATGAAATCATACAAAAATCATATATTAACGATCTTTAGGTTATGGGTGAGAGTTTCCTTCGAGAATTTTCAGAATCCGAGCGTGCGGACCCGGGGGTCGATTTTGGGATTTCTTCAAGAATGATGAATTGACTAAACATGTAGGAGAATTCCATGCTTTGAGTATAATTTTATATATTTGTATAACATTGGCTAGTTTCGAGCACTTGGGTGAGGAGTTTGGAGTTTCGGGCACGTTCTTGGTCCGGGAAGTAGATTCGACACACGATGACCCTCCTTTCTAACCTCGTAAGAGGGAATTGTCCCCATAGGTGATTTAAATTCTATGTGTGATGTTTTTGGGGGATACGTACGTACAAAGTGACGAGAGTCCGTACGTAGCGACTATTATTATTATGTCCGGGTAGTTAGGCCCACATCATGCCTTGTGTTCTTCCTCGTAATGAATTATATGTTATGAATTCATACGATATGTAGCATTGTTTCCCTGAGTTTTATGGAATTTGATAATTTGAAGGAGTTTTATAAAAAGTAATTTTAAAAGAATATTGTGTATGCATGTGACCGCTTCGCAATTTACATTCCACAAGGGAGTGTGATTTCCCCCACTCTCGTGGGAGCGGGCCGTACGCCACGGAGTTGAAAGATGCACTTATGGTTCGGGCCGTTCGACCCTCGACAGTGCATAGATATGATTATTTTATGGCAAGATGCACTTATGGTTCGGGCCGTTCGATCCTCGGCAGTGCATAAATATGATTATTTTATGGTAAAGATGCACTTATGGTTCGGGCCGTTCGATCCTCGGCAGTGCACAAATAGGATTATTTGTATGGCTCAGGTTGGTTGTCCTTATCCCGTATGCACATGATAAATTGTTACTGAATTTATGGATATTGATTTGACAGATATTTTGGGGAAGATGAAGTAGTAATTGTTTATTTACTTCTAGTATTTACTTGGATTTCAGTGCCTTATATATTTGCTGTTTCACTACATTTACATGCCTACCGTTTTCATCATATTCTGTTAAGTTATATTGTTCGACCTTAGTGAGTGTCAAGTCGACCTCTCATCACTACTTCTTCGAGATTAGACAGGATACTCACTGGGTACATATTTATTTATGTACTCATGCTACGCTTCTATACTTAATTGTACAGGTTCTGAGGCTGGCGCATCTGGGTACATTTCTTTTGCTTATTTCCCGTCTATTTCTTTCAAACAGTGGGACTATATATTATATCTTTTGTATATTCTATTAGTATGCCCGTAGGACTTGTGACACTAGTTCCTGGCACACACGTGGTAGGTATTATGGATTACGGGTCTGTATATATATATATTGGCTCACGCCTCCTTATGACTGCTTTTGATTTAAACTGGCTAATTGTCCTTTCCGATTTATGTTTTAAGCTTTAAAAACTTGGTATATGTTGAAATGTTTAATTAAATAAGAAAGAACCCTTAGTAAACTGAGTGTTGGCTTGCCCGACCCTGTTGTTGGGCGCCATCACGACCTGAGTTAGGATTTTGGGTCGTGACACTGAACATCCAAGGCTAAGGGCCTCTCAACTGCCAGAAGGTATGCCAAACTCCCCAAACTCTCCGCCCGGCGACTCAAGGCGTCGGCCACCACATTGGCCTTCCCCGGGTGGTATAATATAGTGATGTCATAGTCCTTTAGTAACTCCAACCATCTCCTCTGGCGCAAATTGAGGTCCTTCTGCTTGAATATGTGCTGCAAACTCCGACGATCTGTGAAAATCTCACAGGGAACACCGTATAAATAATGACGCCATATCTTCAGGGCGTGAACAATTGCTGCGAACTCGAGATCATGAACTGGATAGTTCTTCTCATGCACCTTCAACTGTCTGGACACGTAGGCAATCACCCTACCGTCTTGCATCAACACCGCTCTGAGGCCAATCCTCGAAGAATCACAATAGACAGTATAGGACCCTGAACCCGTAGGCTATACCAACACTGGAGTTGAAGTCAGGGTTGTCTTGAGCTTCTGAAAGCTCTCCTCACACCCCTTAGTCCACCTGACGAGCACCCTTTTGAGTCAACCTGGTCATCGGTGCTGCAATGGATGAAAATCCCTCCACAAAACGGCGATAGTACCCAGCCAAACCAAGGGAACTACGGATCTCCGTAGCTGAGGACGGTCTAGTCCAAATCTGCACCGCCTCCACCTTCTTCGGATCTACCTTGATCCCATCCCAAGACACTATGTGGCCCAAGAATGCCACAGAATCAAGCCAGAACTCACATTTAGAGAATTTTGCATTCAATTTCTTCTCCCTCAAAGACTGAAGAACAGTCCTCAAGTGCTGCTCATGATCTTCCCGTGATGGGAATACACCAGGCTATCGTCAATAAACACAATGATGAAGGAATCAAGATAAGGTCGAAACACACTGTGCATTAAATGCATAAACGTTGTCGGGGCATTGGTCAGCCCAAATGACATAACAAGAAACTCATAGTGGCCATATCTGGTCTTGAAGGCAGTCTTCGGGATATCCGGCTCCTGAATCTTCAACTAATGATAGCCAAAACGCAAGTCAATCTTGGAGAATACCCTGGAACCCTGTACCTGGTCGAATAAATCATCAATGCGAGGCAAAGGGTACCTGTTCTTCATGGTGACCTTGTTCAACTGCAGATAATCAATACACATATGCATAGAACCATCCTTTTTCTTCACAAATAATACTGATGCATCCCTATGGTATTGTGAGTTGGCTCCGTGAAGGATCCTCCGTTTCTTCCCGAAACGGTTTCAATAGAATGACATGGAAGACGGGATGGATTTTCCACCAGGTTGGGGTATCCACCCGGTATATAACTTTCCCAATGCGTCTTTCAATGGAAAAAGGTCCAATATATTTTTGCAACAGGCGAGGGTCATGGACCCCTGCAAATAAGTCCCGCTTTGGGATTTTGACCATCACTTTGTCTCCTACTTGGTATTCAACAAAGCGACGATTCTGATCAGCATGCCTCTTCATTCTCTTTTGGGCTTTAACCAGATAGCGCCGCACTATATCCATATTCTGCCTCCATTCTGTTGAGAAGCTAGTAGCACGAGGAGATTTCCCCATATTTTGTGCATTCACGGTGTGTGGGAGTAGCGGTTGTTGCCCGGTAATAATTTCAAAAGCGCTTTTGTTTGTACTGGAGCTCTTTTGTGAATTGAAACACAGTTGAGCAACATCCAGGAGCTTCACGCAATTCTTCTGTGATCCAGTAACAAAATGGCGGAGATATTCTTCCAACATGCCATTGAACCGCTTCGTCTGGCCATCAGATTGTGAATGAAAATTTAAGTGGAAGACTCAACGGGATTGTTAGCCAACCCATAACTCTAGAATATTGTTTCTCGTTGAATTCGTCTCTAAAATTTTGCCAACTTGTTTCTTTATTTTCTTAATTTGTTACTCTAGATTAATTTTAGTTAAATATTCATACTAAAGGAATCACTTGAATAGATTAATTGTTTGGGTTTAGTTTAGTTGATAGTTAATCACAAGTCCATGTGGGTACGATATCTAGACTTACAATCCTATATTACTTGTCGACCACGTATACTTGAGTGTGTTTTTGGGAGCAACAAGTTTTTGGCGCCGTTGCCGGGGACTTATAAATTAACTATTCAACTAGATTGGATTTTTTACTTTTTGTCTATTCAAGTTTTTATTTTTTATTTTTATCTTAATTTAATATTTTATTATGTTTGTTGACATGGTATCTTGGAATGAGAATTGGTCGAATTGTGATTATTCTTATTATGGCGATCCTTGTCCATATTGTGGAGGACCACACTTGTGGAAAAAATTTGCATCTCAATCTTATGTGTGGAATTTTTGTAATGTATGTGGTTGTCAAGGTGGCCACTGGGATGGTTGTCCTAATTCTTGTTATCCGCAGAGCTCTTATTATAATGTTTCTAATAATGTTTATGAGTTTGATAAGAGCAAGGAAGTGGAGGATATGGAATGGGTTGCGCGTATTATGAACATGATGAGGCAAGCGGCAGCCGAGCAACAGGACATGATGAGGCAAGTAACCGAGCAACAAGCTCTTGACGCCTTGGAGATCAAAAGACTCCAGGCTAGAGTGGACGAATTAATGGCCAATTTCCAAGAAGAACCTCAACTCGACGAAGAGAGCGAGTTCGCACAAGAAGATTACTTTGAAGAAGCATATATAGTGAGAAAATCTTGGCTAGAGGAACAAGCTCAAGTAATAAAATCTCATGAGTTTCTTAGTGATGGTCTTTCAAATATGACAAAACAACTGATAGAAGGAAGAACTGAGCTCAGGCAAGAGATAGATCAATTTGGCTCAGATATCCATGACCTGCAGACTCAATTGAATAAAAAGGTTGAGGCGTCTGATGCCCTACAACCAATTTTTGTGGATACTGGTCAGCTTGTGGAGCAAAAAGAGGAATTTCAACTATTCGACCAAAATATTATTAATGATGTAAAGGTTGATGAAGAGTTCAAAATAGAGGATGTAAGTAATAATGAAATTTTGGAATTGGAGCGTATTGGATCTCATTCTAAACACTTTCAACGTTGTGTATGGTTGGTGACATGGGAATTGATCCAGTCGAGCTTATGGAGGAGCCAATAGATGAGGAACAAAGTGCTTATATCTTGAAATTTTCCATACTAAGGAGACAAAACGACATCCCTCACTTAAAGTCCAAGAAGTGCAAGATGCGATACCTATTGCTTGGTTCCTTTATTTTTACACCACCACCCTAGGAACGTGACAGAAAAATTGATGCAAAATTGGGGGCGCAATTTATATCCTCAAAGTGGAAGGAAAAGTGGTGAAAGTGATGGCGTCGTGCCGCGACGTTAAATCAAGCGCTTGTTGGGAGGCAACCCAATACTATTTGTTTCCTTTTATTTTTGTTTATTGTTTATTTTATTGTGTTATTTTTGTTGTATTATTTTTGTTTTTTTGTAGGAGTAAGAGCATTGAATCAAAGCCGATAGGCGAGTGCAAAAGCGAGCTGGTGGTTGGAACTAAGTGTGAGGTACCCACACAAAGGACCATACCTGGGAGAAGTCTGAGTATCTTGTGAGCTGCTAATTTTTCGGCCTTTGGCCTACCAGGGAGTCTCTTTTACCTTCTTGTTATTGCAGTGTGCATTGAGGACATTTCACAATTTTAAGTGTGGGGTGAGGAGATTGTCTGGGTGATTTTATGTGCTATCTTAGCTTAGTTATATTACTTGTTTTTAGTGTAGTAGTTTTTGTTTAAAAAAATAAAAATAAAATCAGAAAATTGGGACTTTTCCTGATGACGGATTTTGTGGACAACTTTCTTGAGGGATTAAGGTCCAATTAAAAAAAAATTCAAAAATATTTTATTTTTGTTTCTAGTTAGTTTTAGTTAGATAATAATCTCTCTTGGTTTTTATTTTTGCATCGGTTCTTTTCCAGGGGATGTAACTTTAACCGGGTAAATTTTTTATTTTTAGGATTAGATTATTTTTCTTTATTTGAGGAGTAGAAAAAGAGGAATAAGAAAAACTTTTGTGCCTTATTTGATACTATCATGTTTAGGCTTGAGCTTGAGTAGTACTTTCCTCTGAGTGCTTGAGTATGAATAAAATAGCAGACTTTCTGACACCTAAGCTCATGGTTGTGACTCTATATATAGCTTATTCTTATTTTGTTGTTCGCTATGATCATGTCTGTCTTAGAGTAGAATTGATACATCTTGATTGATACTTGTGCCATGTGTGGTGAGGATTTCTTACATATATTCCATGTTTTGCATCTTAGTCTAGAACTTGCCCTGCATGTTATTGAAACGAAATAAAAGTATTGCTCCGTTTAGAAGACGATAATATGCTTTCTTTGATATGTCTTGTGAATTTTAGCCTTTTCATATATTGTACCACTAGTTAGCCTTTTGAGCCTGTAGCCTTTTTTTTGGAAGCCGTATTTTTACTTTTATTCTTTTATTGAATCTCTAGTTTTTGCACCCTGCTTCCTTGAGCACTACTGCTTAGACTATGATATTAATTGATAAATTTGAAGAAAGGGAAGATTAAATGAAAAATGGTGACCAATTATAGCTAAAAAGTGATGAAAAGGCCCTCTTGAAAATAATGTTACATGAAAAAACGATGAAAAAAAATGCTTTAAAAAAAAACTAAAACGTTCTTGATATGAGGGAAATACATGTGAAATAATAGATGAAGAGAGGACTGAAAAACAAAAGTGAAGCGTAGAAAATAATGGGTGATGAAGTCTAAAAGTGCAAAGTTCTTAGGGAAGTGTAAGTCACTATTATATAGCTCTCCTACCCGTCCCTTAGCCAATATTACAACCCGTTAAAGTCCTATTAGATTCTATTCGAGCATACTTAATAAATAGAGATGTACATAATGGGCAAGCATATGGTTCTTTGTGCATACATGTGAATTCTTTGTGAGTACGAGAGTTGTTCTTTGATGCTAAGTCTTTAAATTATATTCATTCTTTAATTTGAGTGTATGGACTATTTATTCTGGTGAAGTCACTTGTTTCATGATAGATAAGTGATGTTATTAGTTTGGTAAGTTAGAGTCCGTCTCTGAGGTTAGGAGGTTAGAAGTTTGTTGTTTGTTTGTGACTTGTATATCTTGCACGATGATAAGTAAGTGTATATCTGATGGTTTGAGTTGCTATAGGGCATAATGGTTAGTATCAGCCAAAATGGTGGTGTTTCTAGGCTTGATTTATTGAGAGTGATTTTAATGTTTACTCGAGGACGAGCAAAAGTCTAAGTGTGGGGTGTTGATGTTCAGTCGAAAATGCATATATTTTCCCATTGTTGCCTCGTATTCTAGTACTTTTAATAATCATTTGAGCATTAGTTATATTATTTTGTGCTTAATATTATATTTTAACTGTGTAGGAATAAACCGGTGTGAAGATCAAAAAATTTGGAGCAAAATTGAATAAAACACGGAAAAAAAGAAGAAAACTAAATGAATATAAAAANCCCCCCCCCCCCCACAAGTTGAGACAAAAAAATACTGAGTGTTAAAGCAAAAGAAATGCAGCAAGGAATGAATTGAAAAATGCCACTGTTTTCAGCCCCAGGACCAGCGCTTGGCACTGGCCTGGACGCTGTGTTGCGGGATTTTTCCTAGTTCGTTCGAGACAAGGTTATTTTGGCCCTACATGACTCCAACTCGTATAAAAGGTGTCCTAAGACTATTTTGGAGGGGATCTAACACACTTTGAAGGGTAATTCACGTGGCGGAAGACACACCACGCTTGGAGGAGGCTTCTACCTAGTTTTATTCTCTTCTCTTCCTTTAGTTCTAGAGTATTGGGTGCTACATGAAAGTTGAAATTTGAAGTTTGAATTGTTCTTATTATTTTATCATATTGATTTATTTATTCAATCTTGCGCTTAATTATTTGATTTCTTGATCACCCATTGAATACTATCTACAAATCTAGGATTGAACTCGGGAGAGGGAATTCTAGATTGCATATAANCGGATTTGCGGCTAGGATAGGAATATACCTATTCGCCTTGTTTGGTTACTATACAGGAATTATTAATGCGTTCTTGTTAATCCTAATTTCATAGGAATATAGGCATTAGGTTAGCTTGAATAGACGAGTAGTACTTTGGGAGAAGGCTGCGAGTAGTATTAACCTTGTTGTCACGACCCGATTTCGAAGTCGTGATGGCGCCTGTCGTAGAACCAGGAAAGCCGCCCATTTTATCTAAGCTAAATTCAATTTCCAGTACAAATACAATTTTAAATGAAATTTATGATAATACTAATAATTTGAAGTCATGAGCTGTTATAACATAAAGCAAGGAAAAGGAGAAATGGACAACATAATCTCAAAATAAAGAAGAACTGGTAGAATAAGAAAGAGAAGACGAGGTCGCGATCGCCAGCTGCTACCTCGAAAACTCCAATGAAACTCTGACAGCTGTTCAGTATCCATTACCGGGTCCCAGTGTACCTAGATCTGCACACAAGGTGCAGGGGGTAACGTGAGTACACCAACTGAAAAGTAACGAACCCAAACTATGGGCTGAGAAGTGGTGACGAACTAAAACTCAATAATTAAATCATCGGCGTACAAAATTTAGGCATGTTCACAGTTTATCATAATATAACAACAGAATATGCTAGATATACCTCCATATGTTCTACATGCCAACATGTCACAGTGTGAAAATGCACATAGTGCTCACAACTCTCTCATAAAAGTCCACCCAGTACTATATATGGCTCTCAGGCCCAGGGAAGTTCCATCCAGGAATATGCATAACACTGATGACCGTAGTCACTCCGTATTGAGGAAAAAGGCCAGTCTAGCCCCACGGAGAAGATTCATCTCTGGAATACAACACTCGGACAAAATCCATGTCATGGGACGATCCATCCCTCGTAACATCAGCTTCGGACAAGATCCATGTCCAGGGAAGATCCATCCCTCACATAACATTAGCTTCGGACAAGATCCATGCCCAGGGAAAATCCATCCCTCATCATCAATGCGGTCACTGAGGGTGTAAAGACTCCGGAGGGGCCCTAGTGGCCCAAGCGCTATATCAAGCCAACGAAGGCATGATTTAAGTATCTTTGCGGTGTGCAGTCCGATCTCATATCTATCTCAATAACAGGCTCTCGCCCTCGCTCAGTCATTACTCTTCAGTCTCACTCGCATGGATCACAGATGCATCCACCAGCCCCAAACAATGATAAGTATGCATATAATAACAATATTGAGACTGAGGTATGAATTGATATGCTATAACAAGACTGAGTATATGAAATCAAATAATCACAAAATGAGACAGTAATATACGACCACTCGGGTCTCAGCATTTATACTTATGATTTCTAACATGTTCATAAATACCACATTAATAGAAGCACATATATCATCAGGGAATAATCACTAAGCGGTGCCATGGGATGAACCAGGTCACAAGTCTCATAGTGCACGCCCGCATGCCCGTCACTTGGCATGTGCGTCACCAATCCTAATCACATAACAAGTAGTTTGGGGTTTCGAACCCTCAGAACTAAGTTTTGAAACGTTACTTACCTCAAAACCGGCTAAAACCTAGCCCTCAATGCCTTTGCCTCTAGACAGGTCCTCCGAGTGCTCCAAATCTACCAAAAATCAAATTCATATCATTATAATATGCCAAGGAATGAAACCCATTAGAATCAGAGTCTAAATGACCCCTCAAATTCCCATTTTAAGGTTTCTTAATCACAAGCCATAATTACCCATTTTTAGCACTGATTTTCCCCAATTTTCACCACCAATCCGACCTTTAATCACATATAAACGATTTTTTTAAGTCCAAAATCCTTACCTCAATGAAGAACTATCGATTTCCCTCTTCAAAACCCTTCAAAAGCTTCAAACCCGAATAAGAATGGTGAAAGAATGACCAAAATTCGCTAAGGGCCCTTTTTATATGTTCTTCCCAGGGGTTCCGCACCTGCTGCCCAAATCTAGCACCTGCGGTCCTAGGTGCGCACCTGCGAGAATCATTGAAATGCAAAGAATCTGCACATGTGATCGAAATACCGCACCTGCGACTCCGCATGTGCGGCCCCAGCTCCGTATCTGCGGTCTTTCACCAGTCCACAAAAATCCGCACCTGCTACCTTTCGTTCGCTTCTGTCGGCTCGCACCTGCGGTCCCCTATCTGCAGGTGCGGAAAAATCAGAAGACTTCACACCAGCAACCTTTTCACTCTTCAAAAACTCCCCCATGGCCATCCAAAATCATCCCGAGCCCCTCGAAACCCCAACCAAAAATTCCAAAAAGTCATAAATGTTCATCCGGACTTAGTCGCACCCTCGGAACACCCAAAACAACATCCAAACACTAAATTCACCTCGGATTCAAGCCTATGTACTTAGAAACTCCCAAATTTTTCCAAAGATGTCGAAACCATCCAAAACACATCCGATTGACCTGAAAATTTGCACATATCCAAAATGAAATTACGAACCTGCTCCTACTTTCGGAATTCCATTTCGACCCTCATAGCCTATTTTCCACTGTCGACCGGAAATCACCAAAAACTGACTTTCGCCAATTCAAGCCTAATTCTACACTGGACCTCAAAATTGCATTCCGAACACACTCTTAAGTCCCAAGGTCGTTTACCTATAAGTCATAAAATCCGCATTCCGAGGTCGTTTACTTATAAGTCAACTCCCGGTTGACTTTTCCAACTATTAAGCTTATTTGAGAGGCTAAGTGCCTTAATTCTCACCACGACCACTCTGAAATCGAACCAACCGGTCCAACACATAATAATTACGTTAATTAACACATGAAAAAGCTGAAACAAGGAAAACGGGGTTAATCTCATGGAACGACCGACCGGGTCGTTACACCTGTCAATCAATAAACTAGATAAATTAATTAGACGATTTAAGTGGAAGACTCAACGGGATCGTTAGCCCACCCATAACTCTAGAATATCGTCTCTCGTTGAATTCGTCTATAAAATTTCGCCAACTTGTTTCTTTAATCTCTTAATTTGTTACTCTAGATTAATTTTAGTTAAATATTCATACTAAAGGAATCACTTGAATAGATTAATTATTTGGGTTTAGTTTAGTTGATATAACAAGTCCCTGTGGGTACGATATCTGGACTTACAATCCTATATTACTTGGGAGCAACAGGCAACCATTACTGTTCCCACTTCTTTCTTCTTTGATATGCCACCTAATTGTAGTGATTTATTCATGGCCTGCAGTGCCTCAAAATTTTTCACCATTCAAATTTTGATACCTACCTCGATTCTTTCTCCATGCTTGATGATATCAGAGAACTTGTGATTCTCGATTACCATTAACCTTTCGTAATTTTGTCGATCCTGAGCCTTGACAAAGAACTTGTTCATCTGATCTTCATCTAATGTCGGCCTGACCTTTGTTGCTTCTGACCTCCATCGAGTAGCATACTTGTGAAAAGTCTCAGTGTGCTTCTTCTTGAGATTCTGGATATAGAAGACATCTGGTGCATTTTTCGTGTTGAATCTGAACCTATCCATGAAGTCTGACGCCATGCTTACCCAATTGGCCCATTTCTTGGGATTTTGACTTATGTACCAAGATGGAGCGTCTCCAGTAAGTCTTTTCATGAACAGCTTCATGCGAATCCTTTCGTCCTTTTCGACCCCTACAAGCTTATCGCAGTAAGTTCTTAAATGAACCTTTGGGTCACCTGTTCCATCGAACATCTCGAACTTAGGAGGATTGTAACCCTCCGGCAGTTCCACATCTGGCTGAATGTACAAATCCTCATAACTCAAACCTTCGATTCTTTTGCCTCCTTCAACACCCTGATCTCGGCTTGTGAGTTTTTTGAGCTCTTCTGCCATGTTCTTAATGAGCAGGTCATTTTCGGCGGATTCCGGTGTATATGAGATTAGATGAGTGGAGTGGGGTAAGGTTTCCACGTATATGGGGTTGTTTTGGTGAATGCCAAGAGTTTGGGTTTAGTGGTGATCATTGGTTGGATTTTGGGGATCAGGGATAGGCTGAGGGGCATGCTGAGGAGTGTGATAAGTGGTTTGAGAATATTGACTCGGGAGATACTGATGTTAAGGAGGTGTAGGTATGGGTAAAGTATTTTGAAGAGGGGTTGTATATTCGGGAGGATTCTACGGGCGTTGGTTGGGTGTATTCTGAGGAGGTGTCAGGTTTCTGGTATTTGGATGGTTGATATCTGGGACGTTTAGTGTGAGGGAGAGGTTTGCCAAGTTACGGACCTGCACAAGCTCACCTTATAGTTCAAGTATCTTCTATTCAAGTCGCAAAACTAAGTCATTTGGTGCCGGAGTACTCCGACCATCAGAAGTTTCCACATTCTCAGCATGTGTGGTGTTGTCTTTTCTGATGCCACTCATATCGTCCATCTTAGGTTTCCATTTTCCTTTTGGTGCACTTAGAGGAGGAGGAGGTGGAGGGACTCTGGATCTGGTTTGGTAAGTTGATGATGCCAGTATGCGTGAACCAACCTTAGGGGATGTGAATAATCAAAAAGAAAGAAAACAAAAGGTAACCAAGTTAGTGAGAGTTCTGAAAAATGTTTGCAGTATTTAAACATATATTGCAGGAATGTAAATTCGAGTCCTAATTTATATGCCTCGTTGTGCCCGAGGTAGGCCCAGCGACAAGTAGATTTGGAGAATTTAATGCCAATAATTGCCTCATTTCATTAACGCAATAAACAAGACGAATCTAAAATGACAATAAGGTAAGTCACTAATGGAACTTGGCCTTATTACATTCGAAAAGCAAAAATGAACAAGCCTAATCTACTTGGTCCCAAAAGGACCTTCTCCAGGCCTGATTCTCTTGGCTCGATTGATCAGGTTCCCCAGGTCGCGCATGTTCAGCAGCATGTATGCCTGGCGAGATATCCTCCTTCAATACCTTCAGCATTCTGGCAGTCTATGATTCTTTTCCTCATCTTCCCTTCTAGATCCATCAAACCCTGCTCCAGATATTCTAGCCTTTCATTCGATCTGGTAGCCATTTCCCTCCATTAATTAATTCCATATCAGCCTTGCGTTGTTCCAGATGCTCAACCTCGGACTCATGAACCCTTTTGTGCAGTCTGTTATACTTCACCTGTGCTTCAGCAGCTTCATCTATGACTCTGTTTCCTCGACCGACCCCTGGCTCGACTATTCCCGCTATGCAGTCTCTTAACCACGATGGGTAAAAGTACACATGCCCTGCGTGGTATCGATTCGGCTCGATGGTGTCCCTTTCCACAATAATCTTCAAGTTCCACATATGTTGAGCTTCACATTTATATGGGATGTCATCATCTTCGAAATCCGCCCTGTAGTGACTCAATTTGGAGACTCGTGGTATAATCTATTTTCTACCAACTTGTCTCATGACCCTGATAGGAACATATGGGTGTATACCCCTTAACTCGATCAACACCAAGTGTAGAGCATCCCTTGATCAGATGATGAACTCACTGGTGGGGAACCACTCGAACATCCAGTGAACCTGGTCCTCAGTTAGGTTGTCGAAAAATTGCACCCATTCTGTAGCATTCTCCGGTTGAGAAAACCTGTCTAGGATAAAGGTCATTCTCTTGGGGTGATTAAAGGCTATGTGATCGTTCCACGGTCTTCGTGGAAACTCCTAGCGGTATTGACCTCTCGGGAAATGTTCTAGCAACCAAATCTATAGTAGCAGATTACAACCCTCGAAGTGTTTGAACCCCTTCTGGCAGCCATCCAAGGCCCAATATCTGTCTGCTATAATCATAGGGACAATAGTATATGTTTGTCCCTCGATTCCCTCCATTAAGGCTTTGGTTACCATGGCCAGTCTGGTGTGAATTCTATCTATTTTTCTTGGAAACACTATCATACCCAAGAAGCAGACGATAAACACGAAAACCATGCGATGAATCCAACCCAAGAAAGTGATGGAGAACTCGTCATAAAGATACAGTAAGATTTGTTATGACTGTATCGTTCATAAAGGAAGTCGAAGGGTATATAGGACTTCTTCAGACACACCAAGTCGTCATTCTTTTTTAAACCCATCATTTTCAGAAACCCTTTGGGAGTGCGATTTTACGGCACCAATAAATCGGGACTCTCCCAAGGTAGTCCAACGAATCCCCTATTTTCTCCAAAAGAGGGGTCATTTCTATGTTGCCAAAATGGAATACGACCCTTTCTCCGTCCCAGAATATAGTGGCAGCTTCGATCAACATGATGTTTGGTTGGATATCTAATAAGGAAGGTAGGTTTCCAAATACTTTTTTCACATGGTTTTCATCGTTTGACGGAAGGTCTTCCCAACAATCTAGCAACAATGGTGGTATGTTACGGACCATGCCGAACCTGGGGACTTTGTGCCTCATTTTCTGAAAAACAAATAAGCTTAGACCCTTTCCCCCTCTAGATTCAACTATTTATACATTAACGATTAACATATTGACACTTATTTCTCCAAATTAATGCACAGATCGTGGTTGCGTCCGGTAGCGTTATGGAAATCCCGGTGGACTTCGGACAAGGATTTTCTTAAAGGGTTATTATGTAGACGACATATTAACCCATGCTAGGTTTGATCATGATGCATGTACAGTTATAATCAGAATAAGGTTTCTATAGAGGTCTAGACTGGTACCCTCAAGCGGACAACTTGAGGGAGAAAGGCACGGAACCGGCGACTGCAGCGCTGATCGACTAGTTTTACCACAAATAAGCCTTTCCAAATTCAAATAGGGTGATATAGGAAGAGCGCAAACACTCACCAAGTTTTGCTATGGTATTAATTACGCACAAGTGGAATATGACGTTGAGCATGATTTATGCAACAGAAAATAGCATGTTGTTAGTATTTGCACGATGAAAAATGATAAATGCGATATTTAATAATTGTAAAGGCATTTAAGAAAGAAAACAAGGAGACAAGTCAGTTTCCATAGTAAAGAGTAATAAAACAAGAAAGAGAAATCGTAAATGACTGAAGATAGGCAAATAAATCCACATAAAGTGGGAAGTGGGAAGGGGAAGGGGAAGGGGTATGCAAGTATTGACGGAATAATAAAGGCATGCTTAAAGACTAATTCACAAAAATCAGGTTCGTTATGGTAAGAGCCTAAAAATATCCCCAGCAGAGTCGTCATGCTGTCGCGCCCCCTTTTACTCGCGAAATCGGGTTTCGACGTTTTGGGACAACACTTTTTTCGGGATGGGTTTAGAATTGAAAGAGTCGCCACCTAACAGATTAAGGTGTATTAGGGCACCTAGAGCAATTAACTCATTTAACCATTTTACATCACCAGAGATTGGGTAAGGGCTCAAATTACCTTGAGAGGAAGGTGTTAGACACCCCTCGAGGTCCACAATGATGGATCCTGGCCAAACTTAAATTAAGAAAATTAATCTAAAAGGGCAGAAAGTAATTTGGACAAATACGATATTCAATCTATTTTAAATAGGATTATGGGGGTCCTAAGTTTTTCTAATATATAGAAGAGCCTTGGAAGTAGCTGGCCGTTGTCTTGCCAGCTTGCCTACCAAGGTCTCTTTTTGTCATTTCATGTTTAGCTTTTATAATTTGTTGATCATTTAAAGGGGCTATGTATTTTGATTGGTTCAAATAAGTTGATTACCGTGCTAATTTATTAAGTTTTGTTGTACAGACTTTTTAGCCCTTTAAGGGAACCATGTATCCTTCCAAGTGGGTCCATCTCCCCTTATAATTGCGGCTGAAAAATCATTTCCATGCCTGAAAACTTTTTATATATAAACTTGCTCATTTCTATTTATGCTTGTGAGGAGACAAATGTTTAGTTTTTAACTCATTCAATTCAATCCATTATTTATTAGAGAAAAATTTAAAGTGTGTGAAGTCATTATTAGCCTTCATTCGTGTTTTGCTTATATTTCTTTGTATAAAATGGTGACAAATAAAAAGCATATTTTTAAGCTGTATATATTTATGACTACTATTAAACTCTAAAGCCCATAGCTGCCACTATCAAACTGCTTAGAAAATCTCAAGAACTAATTTTGTATATCATAAGCTAATAATAGATATTATGGTAATTTAATTTTATGAATTTTCTCTTAATTAATTTGGTAGATCACATACTAAAATTATTTTATGCGGTGATTGAGTTTTTACTTGAAATTGTAATGCACGGAAATTTATACTAGATGTTAATTTATTTCAACAGATACTTTCTTTTTTAAATAAATCAAATTATTTTACAAGAAAAGGTTTATCGAATCATCTTGTAATACCTTTTACTCTGGTTAACTTTGGTAATTTTAGTGCTAAAAGCTCTTGATATGGAAGCTGTATCAAATACAACTACAATTCGTGCACAATGTTTTATGAAATAATTTGGTATATTCAAGTTAAAGAAAAATATTTTGCAAAAGAAATATTTTATTTTTGGGCCATATTTTAGTTTAGTTCTCTATTATAAAGTGACATTTCATTTTAAGGTCATTTTATCTATTCAAAATTTTCTCAAAAGGTTTCCAAATAAATCTATAAATAAGCTCTGAAGAATACATAAGGTTTTTAACATTTTGTTTACTTCGCATTAGTAACGTGTATTTACTAAGAGTGTACTTTCTAAACAATCCAAATGAAAATGAGATGAGTGGAGCTCACAAAAAGGTATTAAAGGTTCATAGTTTGTAACTTTGTTCAAGTAAGTAAGATAAAGCTAACGGAAAAAAATAACGTTTTAAAATACATAGAAATAAGAGAGATTCTTCCAAATATCTAAGTTGAAACTTTATAATATCTATCACGCAACAAGCTGAATAACAAAATTTATTAAAACATCATAATTATATTAAGTATCTAAAAGAAAGAGAGCTAGAACCACGAATGAGTATACAAAATTCACATTATTAATTCAAGCATTTTACTTCTTTTGATTAAAAAAAAAAATAGAATTGGTTGCCTTTGAGAGGCATGTTTATTTCCTCACTTTCATGTATCTTATCTTTCTTTATTTTATCTCACTGTTCTAAAAAATTGACAATAGAAATACATATATGTTCCTATGCTTATTTTTATTCCTCTAGGAGTAAAAAGATAAAACAATTAATTAGGTTTATTGAAACGGTAAATTATAACAAAGAACAAATTAACAAGTGGAAAACAAACTTCGTCAAAGTTTTTAGATTACTGGGCCTGTGCGTAAGCACGGGCAAAGTAATCTACTTTAGCCTATAGGATCATTCCATGAAATACTTTGTAACTCCCTCAAGTCGGGGTGTTACTCATAGTATTAACGCATGGACTATCATCTCCTTACTACCCAATTACTACCTTTAAGTTGATACTTAAGCGTTCTAGTACTTTCTAGCTCATTCCTGGTGCGTGCACTACCCGTCCCTTACCTACGGCCCTGGAGGTATTAGGATCTCTATTTGGGATAGTTCTAGACCAACCTATGTGATGCGAGGCTAGAATTCATGGTTTAACATGTTATATGCCCTACATTTTATGTGCGTTAATGATAAAAATACACTTTTTATGTGCATAATAGAGTCTATTTCATGTGTAGGTGAATTGGAGATCGAAACCGAGCTAAATGGATGCAAATACTTCGAAAATACGCTCAGGAGGCGAGGAGGAGTGCACCGGGCTATAGCCAGGCGCCAAAGCCCAAACGCCTGACCCTGCCTGGCATTAGCCAGGCGTTAGAGTCCAAACGCCAGCCTTAGCCTGGCGTTAGCCAGGCGCCAGGGCCCAAACGCTAGGCCCCTGTTTCGGTCACTTCCGAGTTTTGACAAGTTTAAGTGTTTCTCGGTTGGAATAGAAGTCTCCTGCACGTTTAGGGTTTGTCCTAAACATATAAATAGACCCCTAAAACACAACTTAACGAGATTCAGAAGGCATACGAAGGATTCGAAGAGAGAAAACCATTGAAGTGACAAAACATTAATTTTTACATCTTTTATTCATTACTTTGTAGTTCAATTATGCAATTTCTTTTGGGTTTGATTCTTATGAACATGAGCAGCTAAATTCTTTAATCTAGAGTTTTGGTAGAACCCGTTGGGGATGAATTTGTTGTGATATTAATATAGTTTGGTTGATTAATCTCTATTTGTTCAACACGTTCTTGCTGTAGTTGATTGAAAGGGCCCTCAATTAGCTGTTCCTATTTATTATGTATCTACTTGAGAGAGAGTGCATATTTAGGTAGTTGTTTGAACAACACCACTCCCGGAGTATAGACGAAAGTCATAACCGAGGGTTTAGAGGTTGGATTAGAGATAACGATACCTCGGGTGCAATCTAAAGTGAACTGTAATGCAATCTAGCTAGCGTAACTTGAGAGAGTGCGTCTAGTAAATTATCATAATTACTTGAGAGAGATTTATGGTAGATAGAGTGTTCATGATTGATAGAGACAACTAATCAAACTATAAGAATTATCCGAGAAGTAAGTTCACCAACGGGGGAAACCATAACCTTAGACCTTTATCATCATTGTTTACAACACATTGTTAATAATTGCTAGTTATTATTATCGTCAGTAGAATTAGCAAAACATCACCAATTTATATTAAAAAGTCTTGAGAGAATTGATTGAGTAAAAGTTGTGTATTCTAAAGACTTGATTGATACGTAAATTCCCTGTGGGATCCACTCTGGGCATAATACCCCGGATTATATTTTCAACGCCCGTTTAGTCTTTTATTAGACATAGTTGAGCGTGATCACTATGCTTAAAATGTAAAATCTAGGCGACAAACAAAAGCTAATAGGACTTTCAGATAAAGAACAAGTATGGGCTCACATTCACCTCCACACATAGACAACAAAAGCACAGAATTAAATCAGCAAGTTTTATTAACCTATAAGGTCATATAGGCAGGACATATATGCGAGAAAATAGAGCGCATATGTGGTTTTATTATTAAGGCGAGTATTAAAACCTATTTTTTGCCTACTGATTTTATTTAGTATTAATCTGGCCACTTCAGACAGTAATATATCACAATTATAAACCCAGAATAATTATTAAGTCCTACAGATATATTGCCTAAGCGATTGACAATAACGATTGAATTCAGAATCGATCGACAGAACCCTAAAGGCATGATTCCTACGAGCTTGTTGATTATAGACCTATAGATATGATTTCTAGGTGTAGCACTGATTTTAACTTATAAAGACAGGTTTTATTCCTTTTTTCAATCCTATAGGCATGCTTTCTAATTGCTAAATTGACTTAAATCTTATAGACATGATTTCTAAATGATGAATTGACTTAAACCTTATAGGCATGATTTCTAGGTGTGAGCCTAATTGTTTATCCTATAGGCATGATATCTATTAACTGTGTATGGGCAGAAATTAAACAGATTGCCAGGAAGGATAATTAACTCAACAACAAGGTCCTACATGCATGATTGCTAATGCACATTTGTTGGAAACATGTATAGATCCTATGGATAGGATTTCTATCATGCGAATGTAAATACATAATTAAACGACAGTCCTATAGGCAGGATTCTAACTTGCAAATGGAAAACACATAATTAAAACATAAGTCCTATAGGAAGGGTTTCTACCCAATTTGACAAAAGAATATAAGAAACCGCCCGATTTTAATAAATATCCCCAAATATGTTATTACAGAATTATTACAGCCCAAAATATCAAATTAATTACATAATGGTAATAGTTACAATATAGGGAGCCTTCATAGGCCCAAATAAACCTGGGGACCATGCCTTCCAACCATAACCACTTTGAAGCACAGCATAGGGATTCATAGCACATTAGAACCAAGTTTCTAATATGTCAAAGTTCCCAAGGGCCTCAGGGGACCCAGAGCAATGCTCACACTAGAACTACACATTCAAAAGATAGTTCATAGGAAATTCGAAAACTAGTCCACAGTATGTCAGAGTTCAAAGGAGTCTCATGTGGACCCTAGGCAGTGCTCACACTGGGGTGGTTGAGAACCTAAATGACCAGGAGTGGGGTTTTTAAAATCAGTACATAGAAAGGAAAGAAGTAGGTTTTAAAATAGTTGGATTTCAGAAAAAACAGGATTCAGAACATAGAGTTGCAGCCAGAACTGCATCAAGAAAACAAACAGCATTCATGCTAAAAACACATGGCTCAAATAAATTAAAGTCTAGTGAAGTTAAATATTTAGACTAGTACTTAGGACAATCATCACAGAAACAGTTAGGTAAAACAATTGAGTTGGCTAGATACATGAAATAAACAGACAGACAGAGGAGTTAAGCGACAAACTAGGTGATTACATGTTTATAGTGTCTTGGAAAGTTCAAAACATGTGCAGGATTAGTGAAACAGATTAAACCTTAAACCAACTTATGAGAGGATAGATATTATTCAAATAACTTAGTCCTAAGTTAACAATTTCTAAGTGAAGTCATAGGATCATGTAGAGGACATAATCATATGGGAATTGAAACATGTTAGTCAAGCAAATCATAGATAATGAAATTGCAAGGGTTAGGGCATACCAATTGAGAATAAAGAAACTAAATCTGCAATAACAGCTAAGTTCCAAGAGTAATTTGGAAATTAGAACACTTAGTACAGAAATTAGAACACCAGAGAGAGCTTTAAGTTTTTTAGTGAGTAAAATATGAAAGTTCCAGGCTCTCTAAGGGAAGAGGGAGAAGGAGTTTAAATAACACTAAATTAAGCAGACAAATAAAGTAATAAGTCAATCATACGTAATTAAGAAATTAAAATAAAAGTAGAATCGATTTAAGGTCGGCTTCAATCAATTTAAGAACATAGCAGCATAAAACTAGGGGTACTACTTAAATTAGGAAAAATATTATATGGAATCAATCAGTAGTCAAGTACCAGATCAAATAAGGTAAGGAGATAATGAGAACATGTAAATCGAACAAAATAAGAAAATACTAGTACCACACAAGAAAGGAAAGACTGAAATCTTAGCAAAGATTTCAAAATCCTAATTTGGGGTAAGTAAAATTAGTCAGCAATTAATTGCCAGAGTTAAAGGTGCATAGAGACAGATAGATAATCAAAAACCCTAAATTTAATATAAGTAAAAGTAGGCAGAAATATAAAAGAGCTTTAATAAAAATGCATAGAGACATATAGACGAAAATAATTAAAGTTTGAACCATATTTGTTCGATTTTGAAGAATCAAGAACCCTAAATTTTAGGGTAAGTAAAAATTAGCGTCAATAACCAAAGGAAAACTATAAAGATGCACGGAGATGAAAATACGAAAACATTAAAGGAAAAATATTTGAGGAAGAGAAACTTATTTTAGATCCTGGACATATCTGAATCCTAGTTTTAGGGTAAGTAGAAGATCTAACTAAAAATAGGCGGATTCGATGAGTAACAAGATAGAGAATAACATTAAAACGAACTAAAATAAACCAAATGTGGTTCGAACCTGAGATCCAAAATACTAACTGAAAGATACGAAAAAATATTCGTACTCACAGAGGTTGGGATGAATATAGACGAAAATAACCAAAACATAAGAGATTTTGAACCAGATCTGGTTCGAATTTCTTCAGATCCACTTGCCATTTGAGGCAAGCCAGTCAAGTAATATCAAGAACGGGTAGCTGGTAAAGGAGTAGGACTAGATATGACAAGGAATCAAGAAATGATTCCATTTCTGGGTAGGATCACAGGGAAATGGCGACGGCAGATTATGGTTTGGGAAGGGAAAGGGGGAGAGATGAGAGTGTTTGAGGCCGGCGGGTGGGTGGTAAATGAACTAGGGTTGGAAGATGATTAATTAGAAGGAGGGGTGGATTTTACAAGGGCTTGCGTCGGGTTAAAATGGGTATGGGTCTGGGTTGGACGAGTATAGATATTTGAGTACTGGGTTGGAATGGTATGGAGTATTGGGCTGGTTAATGTATTGGGCTGGGAGTAATTGGGTTAGGCTAGGTCCGAAATTAATTAGAAAAAGGGCTAGATTTTAAATACCCAATTAAATCAATAAAATAATCTATGAAAATAATTAATAAATAGTAAAAAATGTCATTTGTGCATGAAAATAATTTTAAAATAATTACTTAACATTATAAAAATATAAGAAGTCATTTTCCTATGTAAAAAATGTAATTATGCATATATGTGACTATTATTGCAAAATATTGCAATTATAGCCTAAAGATGCAAATATAATTGTACATAAAATGTTTAAAAATTAATATGAATATAAATGATAAAAATTAAATAATAAATTATTATAAATTATTTGTGATGCAATTAATAACTATTTAGATAATAAAAATATCAGAATAAATTGATTAAAACCTTTAAAAATGATGGAAAAATACTTGTTGATGCTCGTGCACTATTTTGAAAGTATATATGTATTTAAAAAATATATATGGGAAAATTGGGTATCAACACCGACGGAACTTAACTTATGTGAATTAGTTTGTTAAAAAAGCGAAGGAATTATTTAATAGGGATGGAGAGTCCTAAATTTTTAGCCTATAGGATCGCCCCGTGCAACATAAATAATACTTAGTAACTCACCCATGACGGTGAATTTACTCGTATTATTCAACGGACATAGACTATCATCTTCTGCTACTCGATTACTATCTTTGAATTTTTACCTAGAGCGCACTAGTTGATTCTAACTCGTGTCCTATGCGTGCACTACCTGTCCCTTACCTAATGTCCTGGAGGCATTGGGATCTCTATTTAGGATGGTTCTAGATTAGGCCTAAGTTGCTCAAAATTGTAAAATACTGGCAACAAGCAAAACAATTAGGACTTCTCAGATAAAAACAGTTATGGGCTCAAATTAACCTCCACATATAAACAACAAATGCACGTAACTGATAAACATGTTCTAATAATCGTAGAGTCCTATAAGAGGGATATCTATGTGATATTGAATGAACAAGCAGGTAGTCAAACTGATGCGATTATTAGAACCTACATAAATTTGCCTACTTATTTTAGCATAATATGATTAAGCCTATTAGCATGATATCTAGGTGTTTTATGTGATAGTAAATAATGGCAAGTCACAGAAACATATCCAGAGTTATTTGTTTAATCCTATAGGCATGTTTTCTAATGGGAGTAGCAGTACAATATTTGGAAACTCATGAATAACGGGCATAAATTAAATTGGTTCAAATCTCTAGGCATGCTTTCTACAATTTATCCAGTTTTAGATCCTATAGGCATGGTTTCTACAATTTGATCCAATTTTAGATACTGTAGGCATGATTTTACAATTTGATCCAGTTTTAGATCCTATAGGCATGATTTCTACAATTTGAATAAAACATCATGTGAACATGAATTTGTACACATATTGGATCAGACCATTTTTATAAACATGGTCTATAATGGACATAAATAAACCAAACAATGAGCCTATGGACATGTCTGCTAGCACATAATGACTGAACATAATAAGACACCTATAAGTATGATTTCTAGCATTAACTTCAACAACACAGTATAGAACCTATAGGCAGGATTTCTACCCAACTTTATTACAAATGTAAAATAAGAACCCATTCCCAATTTTACTAATACCTCAGAATTTTTATTACAAAAATTATTACAGACCAAATTTAATTGCATAAATTACAGAGTAGTAAACTATAGGAAGCCTTCAGCAAGCCTAGAATAACATCTGGATGGGCCAGACCCCTTTAATTCACAGCTTCTCCAAAAGCTAGTGTTCATAGAACCACAAAGTGAGTAACTCACTTCTGTTTTACAGCACAAGCATACCAAGCCCAATCCTCTAGTGTGTCAGAGTTCCCATGGGTTTCATGAACACCGGGCAGTGCTCACACTAGAGTGAAAAGATCAGAATCATTTTAAGGGAAAATTATGGACCAAATCCTGGTGTGTCAGAGTTCACAAGAGTCTCATAGGAACCTTGAGTAATGCTCACACCAAGAAGTCCAAGGACAGTACTCAAATTAGTTTAGCAAAGGTTGTGGGATTCAAAAGAATGTAGGGCAGGAGTCATACTTAGGAGGTGGAGTCACATACAGAAACAGATAGAAACATTTTGAAACCAAATACTTGGACTCTCGCAAGTTTAAAATTTTAACACAGACAATAAAGGATTCAGATTAGGATAAGTTATGAAAACAGCATGTTGGTGATTAGCAAGAACTAATAGTACAATGAGCACAAGAGTTAATAGAATGACATACTAACAGATTCGAAAATAAACATAAGAGATACATGCTGAACTAGTTTTAAGGAAAGGTAGTAGACATACTTGAAGATAGTCTTAAGTATACATAATTAAGCAGGTTCGATCAATTATCCCATTAAGTTAAACAAGTTTAACACACAAAGAGCGAGGAATCTAGTAGCAAATTTAACAATTGAAATGGTAGAGAGGTTTCAGTGACTGACTAATTCGAATGAAACAGAGAAAGGTTAAGCAATGAGGCACTGATCATCAATAACAACAAACAACAATGGATATTTCTGGCCTTGGCTTCCATTCAGCCAGGAATCAAAACAGAGTATAATAGTAGTATAGAGTACATAGTTTTTATGAAAATGTTTCGAGTTCTTAGTCTTGTTCTAAGGGGAAAAAGGGAAGGGGTTTAAATAGCCTTAGACTAGGGTGCATACATATGGAAATAATCAATCGACATATTTAAAGAAAACTCAGAATATTATTAAGGCAAGAACAGATAGACAGAATTAGTACGAAAAAATGAAATGAGAATCGGAACACTAATTTTTAGGGTAAGTAAAAATTATCAGAATAATCAAAGGAAAATAACATGCATATAGAAAGATATAGGAAAATATTGAAGAAAACACGTTAATAGAATAAAAATCATAACAGATCTGAGCCTTAATTTTAGGGCAAATAAACTCGCCAGCAAATTCACAAAATCTCTACAGAATGCATATACACGGATATAAGGGAACATCAAAGGAGATACTCAGCAAAAATAGAACCATACTAGATCCTAAAAGATCCGATCCCTAATTTTAGGGCAAGTAAAAATCAGTACAAAAATCACAGGTAAACTGTCACGACCCAAATTCCCAACTCACGGGATCGTGATGGCGCCTAACACCATACTTGCTAGGAAAGACAATGTTAAAAGGATTCAGCATTTAAAACAACTAAAACATAATGCTAGGTCTAATATTATCCAATAAATGAATCCAGAATAATGTGTGAAATAATAAAACGAAACTCGAAGCTACTACAAATATCTAGCTACCCAGGATTTGGAGTCACAATTCACGAACTACTAAAGAATAATACAAGTATTTGGCTGAAAGGAAATATATATATCTGTTTTGAATGAAATAAAATAGTAACTAAAATAATATGGAGAAGACTCCAGGAATCTGCGGATGCCGAAAGATCTACCTCGTGTCTCCGTACGAATGATCAGCTACTACTCGAAAGTCAACTCTGGCCAGAACCTGGATCTGCACAAGAAGTGCAGAGTGCAGTATCAGTACAACCGACCCCATGTACTGGTAATTTCCTAGCCTAACCTCAGCGAGGTAGTGACGAGTCTATGGTGGGGCATTTATAATATAACCTGAATACGATGTACAATAAAGCAAGAAAGGGATACTAAAATAAATAAACAATAACTTGCAGCAATTAATAAAATAACTTAGCTAACTTTCCTAGATCTCAACTATAACCAGTTCTTACGAAAATTCTCAAGTTTCAATTTAAATAACAGTTAGAGCGGAATATGGAATGATAGCGGTAAAACAGTGAGTATTCCAGTCTTTATTTTTATAACTAGTAAAACATGAATATATTCTCCCTTATCACTCATTGTTGCAGCATGCAACCCAATCCCACCTGTCCACCCTTATTGCTCCTCCCTATATATATCACCCTTATTTCTCCTGTTGTGGCGTGCAACCCCATCCCACTTGTCCACCCTTATTACTCCTTGTTGTGGCGTGCAACCCGCTCCCACCAGACAATCTCATCTCATTATTTATAAAAAGGTTTCACAAATTAGATCAAAGTCTTTTTAAAATATTTATGTCTCAACCATTGTAAAGAGAAAGCTGTACTATTCAGAAACTTCACCAACTATCACTATACAGCGAAAGGAACCGAAATGTATCATGAAACACTGACAACCAGCTCAACCATTAATGTACCACAATGTGACTAAGGAACAATTAGTACTTCCAAAATAAGTGAAATAAAATCTAACCAACAAGTAGGCAAAACAAGTAGCCATGGAGGCATCAATGACCATGGAACAATTAAGCCAGGAATATAATAAATTGGAAACGTGGAAGGGAACATGCTAAACAGATAGTTTGGTGGTGCATAGATACTCGTCACCTCACCAATACACCGCACACATGAAATTTCACATAGCATTTAAGTCGGAGATTCCTATTCCCTCAAGTCAAAGTTAGACCAAACACTTACCTCGATCTCACGAGCAACTCACTGCTTAAGCACAACTTTTCCTTTAAATTCACCTCCAATACACTCGTATCTAATCACAATTAGTTTAGTATCATTAATTATTGCTAATGGAACTAAATTTAATGCATAATTATGGTTTTCCTTAGTTTTCCATCCAAAGATAAAAATCGACCCCCGACCCGGTTGGTCCAAACTCGAGGTTCGAACCAAAATCCGTTTACCCATTCTCCCCCGAGCCCGGATATACAATTAGTTTTTGAATCCGACCTCAATTCGAAGTCTAAATTCCCAAATTTTTAAATTCCTAAGTTCTACCCAAAAATCCCAATTTTTCCATGAAAATTCTAGATTTTAGGTTGAAATCATTGTTAAAAATTGCAAGAGATTTAAAGGAATTAGTTAGGAATCACTTACCTATGATTTGTAGAACTTTGGGTCTTTGGAAAATCGCCTATGGAGGTTTAGTGTTTGAGAAAATTGAAAAATGGATGAAAATCCTATCAAAAATTTGTTTTGAGCAGCTGCAGTTATCGCAAAAGTGGACTCGCAATCGCGGCCATTTAATTGCAAATGCGAAATGTGGCCTGGGTCTCTAGCATAGCAAATACGAAGGGTGTTCGCAAATGCGTCCCCTGCTCTAGTCGCAAATGCGACATTGTTCTTCGCAATTGCGAAGGTCCCCTTCCTAGCCACTGATCGCAAATGCGACGTTTACTTCACAAATGCGATTCACGCATTTGCGAGCCAGACATCGCAAATGCGACGTCTGCAAACCTGAAGCACACCGGCAATTTTATTAAGTCTAAATCACTCTGTGGCCTATCCAAAGCTGACCTGATCCCTCGGGGCTCCAAACCAAACATGTGCGCAAGTCTAAAAACATCATACAGACTTCCTCGTGTGATCAAATCACAAAAATAACATCAAAAACTACGAATTTAACCTCAAAACTCATGATTTCCTCAAGAACATTTCAAATTCACTATTTTCTCAACCGGATGTCCGAATCACGTCAAATGAACTCTGATTTCCACAAAATTTCACAGATAGAACTTAAACATTATAAAAAGCCTTTACCGAGCTCCAGAACCAAATACGGACCTGATACCAACGATTTCAAGCATTAATTTATTTCTTTATTTCATTAAAAATCCAACACAACAATTTTCTTCAAAAATTAATTTCTAAAGCTAGGGACCTCATAATTAAATTCCGGGCATAGCCCAAGTCCCATATTTTACCGCGGACCTCCCGAGATCTTCGGAATACAAATCCAAGTCCATTTACTAAAAATATTGACCAAAGTCAACTAAAATCAAATTTTGACCTCTAAAAATTTTTATTTCTTATATTTTCACATAAATAATTTCTGGATTAGCGCTCGGACTGTGCACAAAAATTGAGGTAATTAAAATTAATCTTTTTAAGGCTAAGGAGCCCGGAATAGGGTTTTAATTCATAAGATGACCCTTTGGGTCATCACATAAACGGACCATTTAAGAAGATATTCGACCATAAATAGAACTAGAATATATCTTAAAGATCTGAGCCCTAATTTTAGGGTAAACAAATTTGGCAAAAACTTTTTAACCAAAAATAGGCATGCGGAAACATAAAGGGGATTTTTAACCACAAAAAATAAGAAGAAAATTTTAAACATATTTTAAAAGATTTAAACCCTAATATTAGGGTAAACACAGAATCAAAAGAATCTCATAAATTCGTACCCAAAGAGGCGAAAAATGAACATAGATGAAAAAAGGGAGAAGTTCGGACCAGATTTGGTCCGAAAATGGGGAGATCAGCTTGCCATATTAGGCAAGATACTAGGTTATACCACAATCGAGTAGCCAATAGCGAGATAATACCAATAAGGTAAGAAAATCCTCAAGGGATTCCATATCCGGTTGGAATCGAAGAAAGATATGACGACCCAAAGGGGTCATCACCTATTTTATTACCCATTCCATACTTTCGAGGCCTTAAAAACCTCATCTGTAGTTGCCTCAATTTGCGTACACAGTCCGGGCGCGTAGCCAGACAGCTTAAATATGAAATTCTGTGAAAAATGCTAAGATTTTGATATTAAAATGAATAAATTTGACTCCGGTCAACATTCTGGGTAAACGGACCCGGTCCCGTGATTTGACGGTCTCGGAGGGTCCGTAGGAAAATATGGGACTTGGGCGTATGCCCGGAATCAAATTTCGAGGTCCCAAGCCCGAGAAATGAATTTTTGAGTGAAATTGTTTTTCAGAAATTTATAAAGAAAAGTGAAATTGAAATTGGTTAGAATGTGTTGGTATCGGGCCCGTATTTTTGTTCCGGTGCCCGGTACAGGTCTTATATGTGGTTTAAGATTTTTCTTTGATGTGTGGTTGAAATTGGACGTCGTTTGACATGTTTCGGACTTAAAACTCTAAAATTGAAAGTTTATGAAGTTTGAAGAAAAACTAGTGATTTTGAGGTTTGATTTGTTGTTTTTGATGTTATATTGGCGATTTGATCGCACGGTTAAGTTTGTAGGATGTTGTTGAGTTATTGCATGTGATTTTTTAGGAGCCCCGAGGGCTCGAGAGTGTTTCGTAGGTGTCTCGGATTGATTTTGAACTTAGGAAGATTGCTGGTTTTTGGCTTCAACAGTTGCAGGTCCATTTGTTCTTCGCATTCGCGATGCCTCTTCTGCGTTCGCGAAGCTTTGTGATTTTCCTTTATCGCGTTCACATCCTTTCCCTCATGATCGCGTAGGGTTATTTGACCCTGAGGACTTATCCCTATTTTGCTCTTCGCGTTCGCATACAATTGACCGCGTTCGCGTAGCTTTGCAGGTCTTCTTCATCGCGTTTGTGTGATGTCCCACACGTTCGCGTAGGTCAATTTCTGGACCTCAGCCTTTTTACTCTTCGCATTCGCGTTCACAATTCCGCGAACGCGATGGTCTATCAAGTCTACTCTTCACGAACGCGACCTCCCTTCCGCTAACGCGAAAGGCAATTTTGCCCAGTGGGATATAAATATTTCCAGAATAGTAGCTTCGGGATTTTTCATAAGTTTTCTCGAAATTCATCTTCTCCAAGGTCCTTAGGCATCCATTGAAGCCATCCTTCACCAAAACTTATTGGGTTAGTAAATTTTAACTCGTTTCCTTCATTTTTCATCTATATCTCATGAATTCCTAAGCCTAAAACATGCAAATTAGAGTAGAAAATTGGGAATTTGGGTAGAGTTAGGCCCTTTTGAATTTTTTTGATTTAGACCTCGTTTTGTGGTCGAATTTGAAAACAAATTATGTATTCGGGCTCTTGGGTGAATGGGTGACGTGGTTTTGGTCCGAGCCTCGTGTTTGGACCAAGCTGGCCTGGGGTCGAATTTTGTTTTTGGAAGAATGCATGGAAATGGGTAATTAGGCTATGTAATTGAATTATTGATTCCTTATTGATATACTTGAGTTGATTATGCCTAGATAATACCATTCTGGAGTTGAATTCTAAAGGAAAGGCGGTTTTAGAGGGTTGATTGCTATATTTTGGACCCGAGGTAAGTGTTTGGTCTAACCTTATCTTGAGGGATTAGGAGTTGAGTATCATTTGCTATTTGCTAATTGTCAAATACGATGTATTGGCATGGTGACGATTATCTATACATTGGTGTCTAACATGACCGTGAGTCCCTATTTTATGAATATGCTGACTTTGTTGTAATTTCTATGCCTAATTGATGATTTCTATATGATGTAAAGGGCATGGGAAGGAATATGAGGTAATTACATTATTTTGGAGCATGTTCTCAAATTGTAAAACGAATGATGAAGGAATATGTGATAATTACATTCTTTGGAGCATTGGCTCAAATTGTGAAACGAATAATGAAGAAATATGAGGTAATTACATTCTTTTGGAGCATTGGCTCAAATTGTAAAACGAATGATGAAGGAATATGTGATAATTACATTCTTTGGAGCATTGGCTCAAATTTTGAAACGAATAATGAAGAAATATGAGGTAATTACATTCTTTGGATCATTCGCTCAAATTGTAAAACGAATGATGAAGGAATATGCGATAATTACATTCTTTGGAACATTGGCTCAAATTGTGAAACTAATAATCAAGAAATATGAGGTAATTACATGCTTTGGAGCATTGGCTCCAATTGTAAAATGAATGATGAAGGAATATGAGATAATTACATGCTTTGGAGCATTGGCTCAAATTGTGAAACGAATAATGAAGAAATATGAGGTAGTTACATTCTTTGGAGCATTAGCTCAAATTGTAAAACGAATGATGAAGGAATATGAGTTAATTAAATCCTTTGGAGCATTGGCTAAAGTAATAGAATAAATCATGGAAATGAAAGTGAAAGAAAGAGGAAGAGTTATTGGAATATACCCTTGTCGGGTAATCGTTGTATAGTTCCCTTGCCGGGATTTAACTGTTTAATTGATGTTCCCTTACCGGGATTTAATTGTTTAATTGATGCTCCCTTGCCGGGATTTCCATTTTTTTTTCTCTCTTTTTATTTCCTTGCCCTTGTTTGTGATTGCTGTTTGGGTGAGGAAGAGTGTTAAATCACGAAGGGTGATGTCGTGCCATGTTTTATATTATTATGCACGAGGGGACATTCCGTGCCATGTTTTATATTGATTATGCACGAGGGGACATTCCGTGCCATTTTTTATATTATTATGCACGAGAAGACATTCCGTGCCATGTTTTATATTGATTATGCACAAGGGGACATTTCATGCCATGTTTTATATTATTATGCACGAGGGGACATTCCGTGCCATGTTTTATATTGATTATGCCTGAGGGGACATTCTGTGCCATGTTCTATATTATTACGCACAAGGGGAAATTCCGTGCCATGTTTTATATTATTATTATGCACGAGGGGACATGCCGTGACGCATCTTTCACTTTTTTAATCTGTGTTGTTAGTTCCCGTTATTATTTTTACATATTTCAGACTGTTGTTTTCATTTCTGCCATTTCAGTATTTGCTATCTCTTACCCCCAGTGTGGTATCCCCGTAATTGTATTATTGTTTAGTTTCTGCTATACTATTGAACTGCACAGGTACATATTATTGTCGTGTCTTAGCCTCGTCACTACTTCGCCGAGGTTAGGCTCGGCACTTACTCAATACATGGGGTCGATTGTACTGATGCTACACCTGCAGTTCTTTATGTTTTGCAGATTATGTAGCCGGACCAGGAGGACATCATTAGTGGGAGTGTCTTCCAGCTTATCCTAGAGGCTTCAAGGTATACCCGCTGGCTTTCGTGGGCCTTGGCGTCTCTTCCATCCCTTCGTCTTCACTTCTGTCTTGTTTTTCCTCTAGTTTCAGGGATAGCTATGTATTCTCTTTTCAGACTGGTATTTAGCACTCTTACAGACAGTTCGTGAGTTTGTGACTCCAGGTTTTGGGAAAAATTTACGCGTCGTTGTATTATGTTGTCCTTATTTAGCTTGAAACCATATTTATTTCCGCTGTAAAATTGTGAACCGTTTAGTTTGTCCTAGTAAATTGATGTTGATATGCTAGTTTATCTATACACGTTGGCTTGTCTAGCGGGTTCAATGTTAGACGCCATCACGGCCCGATGGTGGGATTTCGGGGCGTGACAAGTTAGTATCAGAACACTAGGTTACTTAGGTCTCACAACTCACGGGCAACTTGGTAGAGTCTGAGGGATCGGTACGGAGACGTCTGTATTTATCCCAGAGGCTGCGAAGTTAGGATGAATCCATATTTCTTTTCTTCTCTGTCGTGCGCTATGAATTCTGAGTACTGATTGAGTTTCTATTCTATTCTCTTGCAGATGGTGAGGACGCGTGCTTCCTCTGGTTCTGCCCAGCAGCCTGACACTCCTGCTACAGCTCCTACTCGAGGTCGAGGTCGAGGATGAGGCCGTGCTAGAGGCCGAGGCTGGGGCCGATCTCAGCCTAGAGCAGCAGCCCCAGTGGAGGACCCTTAGGTCGAGACTGACGAGGAGGTCCCAGTTGGACCAGCTCAGGTCCTAGAGGGGTTCATAGCTACCCCAGTGCTTCAGGATGCCCTTGTCCATCTGGTCGGACTCATGGAGAGTGTAGCACAAGAGTGTCTTCTTCCTACAGCACCAGCCATTTCTCAGGCTGGGGGAGGTGCTCAGACTCCTACCGCCCGCGTGCTAGAGCAGCTAGCTCCACAGTTTCAGACTCCGGCACCTCAGCCAGCCAGAGTAGCTCAGTCGGGTATTGCAGCACCTGTAGCAGGGGGAGCAGCTATGTCAGTAGATGCTTTGTGGAGACTGGACAGGTTCACCAAGTTATTCACTGCTACTTTTACTGGTTCACCATTAGAGGACCCCCAAGATTATTTGGACAGATTCCATGAGGTTCTTCGGAATATGGGCATAGTGGAGTCCAACAGAGTTGACTTCGCTACTTTTAGGTTATCTGGCGCAGCCAAGAGTTGGTGGAGAGACTATTGCTTAGCCAGACCAGCTGGATCTACACCTTTGACTTGGACTCAGTTCTCAGAGGTATTTTTGGGGAAGTTCCTTCCCATTACTCAGAGAGAGGACCTTCGGAGGCAGTTTGAGTGTCTCCAGCAGGGATCCATGTACGTCACTCAGTACAAGACCAAGTTCATCACTCTAGCCCGACATGCTCTTATGGTACTTCCCACTAATTGGGAGAGGGTTTGGAGGTTTATCGAGGGATTGGCCCGGCCTATCAGACTTCAGATGGCTAGAGAGTCAGGTACAGATATATCATTCCAGGATGCGGCCAATTTGGCCAGGATTATTGATATGATTATGTCATATGGTGGTGGTCAGGGGGCTGATAAGAGGCCCCGTCATTTCGGTCGTTTCAGTGGAGCCTCATCTGGGGGCAGGGATTCTTCAGGCAAAGGTCATCCTCCCAGCCCTTTTCAGTCAGCTCTCCAGGTTTCCCATGGTACTTCAAGTGGTCGTGGTTCTCAGACGCACTATTCTGATCAGCAGCCTTACAGTGCGCCACCAGCTCCCTTCAGTGCACCGCTGTTTCAGAGTTTCCAAGGTAGTTATTCAGGTCGGCAGGGCCAGTTCCAGAGTCAGTAGTCACATCAGCAGAAGCCTTGTTATACTTGCGGTGATTTGGGGCACATTTCCAGGTTTTTCCCCTGAGGTTCTGGTGGGTCCCAGCATCAGGGTTCTCCTGCCATGGTACAAGCACCAGGTTCCACAGCCTGTCCAGCAAGCTAGAGGTGGGAGTAGAGGTGCTAGAGTTGGAGGTAGAGGTCATAGATGTGGAGCTCAGGCCGTTAGAGGTAGAGGCCAGCCAGTAGCCGGCCATCCCAGAGATGTGGTTCAGGGTGGTGAGGCCCAGCCCTGATGTTATGCTCTTCCAACCAGGCTAGAGGTTGAGTCTTCAGATGCAGTCATTATAGGTACTATTCGGGTTTGTGACAGAGATGCTTCAGTGCTATTTGATCCAGGGTCTACGTATTCGTATGTGTCCTCTTATTTTGCACCATACCTGGTCATGCCTAGTGATCCACTGAGTGTTCCTGTTTATGTATCTACACCGGTGGGTGATTCTATCGTGATCGATCGAGTCCATCGTTCTTGTGTTGTGGTGATTGGGGGTCTTGAGACCCATGTTGATTTGTTTCTTTTATATATGGTCGATTTTGATATCATATTGGGGATGGACTGTTTATCCCCATATCATTCCATCTTGGATTGCCATGCCAAGATTGTGACCTTAGCCTTAACGGATTTGCCTCGTTTGGAGTGGAGAGGGACTCCTGGTCACTCTACCTGCAGTGTTATTTCGTACGTGAAGGCTCGCCGTATGGTCAAGAAGGGGTGTTTGGCTAATTTGGCTTATGTGCGTGATTCCAGTGTTGAGGTTCCCTCTATTGATTCGGTTCCCGTGGTTCGTGAGTTTTCTGAGGTCTTCCCTTCAGACCTGCCGGGGATGCCACCCGATAGGGACATTGATTTCTGCATTGATCTGGCTCGGGGCACCCAGCCCATTTCCATTCTTCCGTATCGCATGGCCCCGCCAGAGTTGAAAGAGTTGAAGGAACAGTTGCAGGATTTGCTTGGGAAGGGTTTCATTAGGCCCAACGTTTCTCCTTGGGCTGCTCCAGTATTGTTTGTGAAGAAAAAAGATGGTTCGATGAGGATGTGCATGGATTACCGGCAATTGAACAAGGTTACAATCAAGAATAAGTATCCACTACCGAGGATTGATGATTTGTTCGATCAGCTTCAGGGTGCTAAGGTATTTTCAAAGATAGACTTGAGATCTGGCTACAATCAGTTGAGGATTAGGACATCCGATGTCCCTAAGACAGCTTTCTGCACTCGGTACGGGCATTACGAGTTTTTAGTCATGTCGTTTGGGTTGACAAATGCCCCAGCAACTTTTATGGACTTGATGAACTGAGTGTTCAGGCCTTATTTGGACTCGTTCGTGATAGTCTTCATTGATGATATATTGATATACTCCTGTAGTCAGGAGGTGCACGAGCAGCATCTCAGAGTGATTCTTCAAACTCTGAAGGATAGCCAGCTATATGCAAATTTTTCGAAGTGTGAGTTTTGGTTGAGTTCAGTTGCATTCCTGGGTAATGCCGTATCAGCAGAGGGCATTCAGGTTGACTCAAAGAAGATTGAGCCAGTCAAGATCTGGCTTAGACCAACATCAGCTACAGAGATTCGGAGTTTCTTGGGAATGGCAGGCTATTATCGTCGGTTCGTGGAGGGTTTCTCATCTATTTTAGCCCCGATGACCAGGTTGACCCAGAAGGGTGCCCAGTTCAGATGGTCGGACGAGTGTGAGGCGAGCTTTCAGAGGCTCAAGACAGCTCTAACTACGGCACCGGTATTGGTTTTGCCCACAGGTTCAGGGTCGTACACAGTCTATTGTGATGCTTCCCATATTGGGCTTGGTGCAGTGTTGATGTAGGATGGCAAGGTCATTGCTTATGCTTCGAGGTAGTTAAAGATTCATGAGAAGAATTATCCAATGCATAATTTAGATTTGGCAGCCATTGTCCATGCATTGAAGATTTGGAGGCACTATCTGTATGGCGTGGCGTGTGAGGTGTTCACGGATCATAAGAGTCTTCAGTACTTGTTCAAGCAAAAGGAGTTGAATTTGAGGTAGAAGAGGTGGTTGGAGTTGTTGAAGGATTAGGATAGTACCATCTTATATCATCTGGGGAAGGCCAATGTGGTGGCCGATGCTTTGAGTAGGAAGTCAGCTAGAATGGGCAGTCTTGCTTTTATTCAGGTCAGTCAGAGGCCGCTTGCTTTGGATGTTCAGGCTTTGGCCAGTCGATTTGTGAGGTTGGATATTTCTGAGCCTAGTCGAGTGTTGGCTTGTAGGGTCGCTCGTTCTTCATTAATGGAGCGTATCCGGTATCAGCAAGTTGAGGATCCCCATTTGTGTGTCCTTAGAGACATGGTGTAGCGTGGAGGCGCCAAGCAGGTGAATTTAGGTGATGATGGTGTTTTGAGATTGCAGGGGCGAGTTTGTGTGCCCAATGTTTATGGGATTCAAGATTTGATTTTAGAGGAGGCCCATAGTTCCCGGTACTCTATTCACCGGGGCGCCGTAAAGATGTATCAGGATTTGCGACAACATTATTGGTGGCGTAGAATGAAGAAGGATATTGTGGCATATTTGGTGCGGTGTTTGAATTGTCAACATGTTAAGTATGGGCATAAGAGGCCTAGTGGTTTATTTTAGACGATTGAGCTTCCCGAGTGGAAGTGGGAGAGGATCACTATGGACTTCGTTACTGGACTTCCGTTGACCCGGAAGAAGTTTGATGTCGTGTGGGTAATTGTTGATAGGCTGACGAAGTCAGCGCATTTCATTCCTGTGGCAGTTTCCTATTCATCCGAGAGGTTAGCAGAGATCTATGTCCGGGAGATTGTCCGCCTTCATGGTGTGACGGTATCTATCATTTCGGACCGAGGCGCACAGTTTACCTTGTGATTATGGAGAGAAGTTCAATGAGAGTTAGGCACCCAGGTGGAGTTGAGCACAGCATTTCATCCTCAGACAGATGGACAGTCCGAGCGGACTATTCAGATATTGGAGGATATGCTCCGAGCTTGTGTTATTGACTTTGGAGGATCATGGGATCAGTTCTTGCCTTTAGCAGAGTTTTCCTACAACAACAGCAACCAGTCGAGTATCCAGATGGCTCCTTATGATGCTTTATATGGTAGGCGGTGTCGATCTCCGGTGGGATGGTTTGAGCCGGGAGAGGCTCGGTTGTTGGGTACAGATTTTGTTTAGGAGGCCTTAGACAAGGTCAGGATCATTCAGGATAGGCTTCGTATAGCTCAGTCCAGGAAAAAGAGTTATGCAGATCACAAGGTTCGAGATGTGGATTTTATGGTTGGTGAGCGAGTATTGCTCCGAGTATCGCCTACGAAGGGCGTGATGAGATTTGGGAAGAAGGGCAAGCAGCCCTACGTTTATTGGTCCGTTTGAGATTCTTGATCGAGTGGGAGAGGTGGCTTATAGACTTGCATTGCCGCCTAGCTTATCAGACGTACATCCATTTTTTCATTTGTCTATGCTTCGGAGGTATCACGGCGATCCAGCCCACGTGTTAGATTTCAGCACTGTCTAGTTGGACAAAGACTTATCTTATGAGGAGGAGCCGGTAGCTATTCTAAACTGGCAGGTTCGTCAGTTGAGATCCAAGAGTTTCCCTTCTGTTCGTGTTCAGTGGAGAGGTCATCTTCCTGAGGCATCTACCTGGGAGCCCGAGTCTGATATGCGGAGCCATTACCCTCATTTATTTCCCAACTCTAGTACTTCCTTCTTCTGTCTATTCGAGGACGAACGGTTGTTTTAGAGGTGGAGAATGTGACGACCCAAAGGGGTCATCACCTATTTTACTACCCATTCTGTACTTTTGAGGCCTTGAAAAACTCATTTGTAGTTGCCTCAATTTACGTGTGCAGTCCGGGCGCGTAGCCGGACAGCTTAAATAATTCTGTGAAAAACGCTATGATTTTGATATTAAAATGAATAAATTTGACTCCGGTCAACATTCTGGGTAAACAGACTCGGACCCGTGATTTGACGGTCCTGGAGGGTCCGTAGAAAAATATGGGACTTGGGCGTATGCCCGAAATCGAATTCCGAGGTCCCAAGCCGGAGAAATAAATTTTTGACTGAAATTGTTTTTCTAAAATTTATAAAGAAAAGTGAAATGGAAATTGGTTAGAATGTGTTGGTATCGGGCCCGTATTTTGGTTCCGGCGCCCGACACATGTCTTATATGTGGTTTAAGATATTTCTGTGATATTTGGTTGAAATTGGACGTCATTTGACGTGTTTCGGACTTAAAACTCTAAGATTGAAAGTTTATGAAGTTTGAAGAAAAACTAGTGATTTTGAGGTTTGGTTCATTGTTTTTGATGTTATATTGGCGATTTGATTGCACGGTTAAGTTTGTAGGATGTTGTTGAGTTAGTGCATGTGATTTCTTAGGAGCCCCGAGGGCTCAGGAGTGTTTCGGAGGTGTCTCGGAGTGATTTTGAACTTAGGAAGATTGCTAGTTTTTGGCTTTAGCAGTTGCAGGTCCATTTGTCTTCGCGTTCGCGAAGCTTTAAGCTTTTACTAAATCGCGTTCGCATCCATTCCCTCGCGATCGCGTATGGTTATTTGACCCTGAGACTTAAGCCTCTTTCCTCTTCGCGTTCGCATACAATTGACCGCGTTCGCATAGCTTTGTAGGTCTTCTTCATCGCGTTCGCGTGATGTCCCACGCGTTCGCGTAGGTCAATTTCTGGACCTCAACCTTTTTACTCTTCGCGTTCGTGTTCACCCTTCCATGAACGCGATGGTTTGTCAAGTCTACCCTTCGCGTACGCGACCTCCCTTCCGCGAACGCGAAGGGCAATTTTGCCCAGTGGTATATAAATATTTCCAGAACAGTAGCTTCGGGATTTTTCATAAGTTTTCACGAAATTCATCTTCTCCATGGTCCTTAGGCTTCCATTGAAGCTATCCTTCACCAAAACTTCTTGGGTTAGTAAATTTTAACTCGTTTCCTTCATTTTTCATCGATATCTCATGAATTCCTAAGCCTAAAACATGCAAATTAGAGTAGAAAATTGGGAATTTGGGTATAGTTAGGCCCTTTTGAATTTTCTTAATTTAGACCTTGTTTTGGGGTCGAATTTGAAAACAAATTATGTATTCGGGCTCGTGGGTGAATGGGTGACGTGGTTTTGGTCTGAGCCTCGTGTTTGGACCAAGCGGGCCCGGCGTCGAATTTTGTTATTTTGGAAGAATGCATGGAAATGTGTAATTAGGCTATGTAATTGAATTTTTGAATCCTTATTGATATACTTGAGTTGATTATGCCTAGATAATACTATTCCGGAGTTGAATTCTAAAGGAAAGGCGGTGTTAGAGGGTTGATTGCTATATTTTGGACCCGAGGTAAGTGTTTGGTCTAACCTTAGCTTGAGGTAATAGGAGTTGAGTATCATTTGCTATTTGCTAATTGTCAAATACGATGTATAGGCATGGTGACGAGTATCTATACATTGGTGTCTAGCATGACGTGAGTCCCTATATTATGAATATTCTGACTTTATTGTAATTTCTATGCCTAATTGATGATTTCTATATGATGTAAAGGGCATGTGAAGGAAAATGAGGTAATTACATTCTTTTGGAGCATTGGCTCAAATTGTAAAACGAATGATGAAGGAATATGCGATAATTACATTTTTTGGAGCATTGGCTCAAATTGTAAAACGAATGATGAAGGAATATGCGATAATTACATTTTTTGGAGCATTGGCTCAAATTGTGAAACGAATAATGAAGAAATAAGAGGTAATTACATTCTTTTGGAGCATTGGTTCAAATTGTAAAACGAATGATGAAGGAATATGCAATAATTACATTCTTTGGAGCATTGGCTCAAATTGTGAAACGAATAATGAAGAAATATGAGGTAATTATATTCTTTGGAGCATTGGCTCAAATTGTAAAACGAATAATGAAGGAATATGCGATAATTACATTCTTTGGAGCATTGACTCAAATGTGAAACGAATAATGAAGAAATATGAGGTAATTACATTTTTTGGAGCATTGGCTCGAATTATAAAACGAATGATGAAGGAATATGAGATAATTACATGCTTTGGAGCATTGGCTCAAATTGTAAAACGAATGATGAAGGAATATGAGATAATTACATGCTTTGGAGCATTGGCTCAAATTGTGAAATGAATAATGAGGAAATATTAGGTAATTAAATTCTTTAGAGCATTGGCTCAAATTGTAAAACGAATGATGAAGGAATATGAGATAATTACATACTTTGGAGCATTCGCTCAAGTAATAGAATAAATCATGGAAATGAAAGTTAAAGAAAGAGGAAGAGTTATTGGAATATACCCTTGCTGGGTCATCGTTGTATAGTTCCCTTGCCGGGATTTAATTGTTTAATTGATGTTCCCTTGCCGGAATTTAATTGTTTAATTGATATTCCCTTGCCGGGATTTCCATTTTTTTTCTCTCTGTTTATTTCCTTGCCCTTTTTTTTATTGTTGTTTGGGTGAGGAAGAGTGTTAAAGCACGAAGGGTGATGCCGTGCCATGTTTTATATTATTATGCACGAGGGGACATTCTGTGCCATGTTTTATATTGATTATGCACGAGGGGACATTTTGTACCATGTTTTATATTATTATGCACGGGGGGACATTCCGTGCCATGTTTTATATTTATTATGCACGAGGGGACATTTCGTGCCATGTTTTATATTGATTATGCACGAGGGGACATTCCGTGCCATGTTTTACGTTGATTAGTGCCATGTTTTATATTGATTATGCACGAGGGGACATTTCGTGCCATGTTTTATATTGATTATGCACGAGGGGACATTCCATGCCATCTTTTATATTATTACGCATGAGGGGACATTCGTGCCATGTTTTATATTATTATTATTATGCACGAGGGGACATGCCGTGCCGCATCTTTCACTGTTTAATCTGTATTATCAGTTCCCATTATTATTTTCAGATATTTCAGACTGTTGTTTTCATTTCTGTCATTTCAGTATTTGCTATCTCTTACCCCCATTGTGTTCTCCCCGTAATTGCATTCTTGTTTAGTTTCTGCTATACTATTGAACTGCACAGGTACATTTTGTTGTCGTGTCTTAGCCTCGTCACTGCTTCGCCGAGGTTAGGATCGACACTTACTCAGTACAGCCGGACCCGGAGGACATCATTAGTGGGAGTGTCTTCCAGCTTATCCTAGAGGCTTCAAGGTATACCCGCTGGCGTTCGTGGGCCTTGGCATCTCTTCCATCCCTTTGTCTTCACTTCTGTCTTGTTTTTTCTCTAGTTTCAGAGACAACCATGTATTCTCTTTTCAAACTGGTATTTAGCACTCTTACAGACAGTTTGTGAGTTTGTGACTCCAAGTTTTGGGAAAAATTTACGCGTCGTTGTATTATGTTGTCCTTATTTAGCTTGAAACCATATTTATTTCCGCTGTTAAATTGTAAACCATTTAGTTTGTCCTAGTAAATTGATGTTGATATGCTAGTTTATCTATACACATTGGCTTGTTTAGCGAGTTCAACGTTAGACACCATCACGGCCCGATGGTGGGATTTCGGGGCGTGACAAAAGATTAGGGAGGGATTAAGGTAACAACGCCTAGAGTTTCAGAGGAGAAGAGAGGAGTGGGGTTTGAGTGTGGAGGTTTAGAGATAATAGGGGTTAGGGTTAGTGAATAGGTAAATAAGAACAGGGGAAGGAACGATGGCCATTGATCTCGAGAGATCAACGAGTGAGATAAAAAAATAGATGGGGCGGGTATTTAAGTGGGTATAGGACCGGGCTAACGGATTTGGGTCGTTTGGTTTTGGGCTAGGTGTTTGGGCTAGGTATTAGGTAATTGGGCTGGGTAATTGGGTTGGTTTAGGTAGCTTAGGTCCGAAAATGATTAAGGAAAATGGGCTATTATTTAAATACCCAATTAAATTAGTAAATAATTCGTTAAAAATAATAAATAAATAGTAAAAATATTATTTGTGCATAAAAATGGTTAATAACAATTATTTAACACTATAAAAATATAAAAAGTTATTTTTTTTTTGCATAAATAAAGTAATTATAAGTATATATGGCTATTATTGCAAAATGTGCAATTTTAGCCTTTAAAAATGCAAATGTAATAATAACAAATGCATCAAAATATTTAAAACCTAGTATGGATGTAAATGATGAAGTTAGATGATAAAATCATCGTAAAATAATTTGTGATGCAATTAGTGATTATTTATCTAATAAAATATGGGAATAAATTGATTTAAAAATCTTTAAAATTTGAGAAAATTAGGAAAAATGCTTGTATGTGTTTATAAATCAAATGTTGATGCATATTGCTATTTTGAAAGTATATATGTATTTTTCAAAAGTATGAGGGAAAAATTGGGTATCAACAAAGCTGTAACTCAATTTTGACCTGAGACACTTAAATAGTTGGGTCCAAAGGTTGCTAGTGAAGCGTGAGTCGCGATCACTAACGATGTCTTAGAAGCCCCCAAAATTTGACGACATGAGAGAAGAAGAGTCGAGTTGTATCTTCGCAGATATATATTGTGGGGCTGCTATAAAGGCAGCATACTTGGAAAACCGATCCACCACAACCAAGATAGTTGTGGGATCTCCGACCTTGGGCAATTCGGTGATGAAATCCATGGAAGTGCTGTCCCAAGGTCTTTTTGGTACTGCTAGTTGTTCCAAGAGTCCCGCTTGTGTCAAGCGGTCTAACTTGTCCTTCTGACATACTAGACAAGTCCTCACATACTGAGCAATATCATCGGCCATTTGTGGACAATATATGCACGACGAAGTAACCCATGGTGCGTTCTTCACCTGGATGGCCGACCCACAAAGTACCCTGACATTGCGCCAGAAGAGTCCTTTGCAAATCTCCTCCTTTAGGAACATAAAGTCGGTTCCCTTTCACTTTCAGGAAACCATCTTCCATGTAGAACTGGCGAGTTTTGCCCTGTCCTACCAGATCAACCAAATAGTGTGCAACAGGATCCTTGATGAGTAGATCATGTATCTGTTCTTTTGTGGTGGTGGCTACTTTGCTCCCCCCTAGGGTGGCGAGTAGGCACACCGATGTTAGGTGAGCTCTCCGACTGAGCACATCAGCAAGATGATTAGTCTTCCCACTTCGGTACTCTATGTAGAAGTGAAATTCCGCTAGGAGTTCCTTCAACCGGGCCTGTTGGCCATTCAACTTCGGCTGGGTCATGAAATGGCTAAAAACTGTGTTGTCTGTCTTGACCATGAACGGGGTTCCCAAAAGATAGTTCCTCCAAAGGCGTAAGAAATAAACGACAACCAATAATTCTTTCTCGTGGGTGGCATAGCGCCGCTCTACATCCTTCAGCTTTTGGCTCTCGTACGCTACATGATGCCCTTCTTGCAGTAAGACTTTGCCAAAAGAACAGCCGGAAGCATATGTTTGTACCTCGAATGGCTTAGCCAAACCATTGTAGGCCAAGACGGGGCTACTAGACATAGCCATTTTAATGCGTTGAAGGTCTCCCCTCACCTAGGTCCCCAAATCCCAAGGTGTGACCTTCTTGAGGAGTTCTGTCAATGGCACTGGGATAAGGGAGTAATTTTTCACAAATCAATGCTAAAAGTTATATTGGCTAAGGAACGCCATCAAGGCGTGGATATCCTTGGGCGGCGGCCAATCTGTGATAGCCTGAATCTTTTGTTGGTCCATCTTGATCCGCCCTTCCTCAATGACATGTACGAGGAAGTCAATCTGTTTTTGAGCAAAGGAGCACTTGGATAGCTTCGCATATAATTCGTGTTCCCGCAATCGGGCTAGGACTTTCCGCAAGTACTCCAAGTGTTCTTCCAGTATTTTTCTATAAACCACAATGTCATCCAAGTAGACCACCATGAATTCATCAATGTACTCTCGGAGGACTTGGTTCATCAGGGTGCAAAATATGGCTGAAGCGTTAGTCAAGCCGAACGGCATAACCAGGAGGTCAAATGACCCATATCTTTTGACACAGGTCGTCTTGTGTTCATCACCCTCAGCAATCCGAACTTGCCAATACCCTGTCTTCACGTCTATTTTTGTGAACACCGTTGCACCACCCAATCTATAGAACAAGTTTGCCATGATCAGAATAAGGCACTTGTTCTTCACAATGATTTTGTTTAGAGCCCGATAATCCACACAGAGTCGTAGACTACCATCATGTTTCTTTTGGAATAGCACAGGGAACCCATATGGGGACTTGGACAGCACAATGATACCTTTGTCTAGCATTTTTGTCTATTGTCTCCGAAGATCGGTGAGTTCAGGTTGTGATGTTTTAGACGTCAATACCACACAACAAGATAGGTTACTTTGTGTGATACCCAACTTTCGAGTGTTGTGTCAATAGAAGAACCTGGTTCTTCTTCGTGTTCCAACTACTACTGTTGTGAAATAATAAAAGTAGTAAAGTAAAAACACAAAGATTTTTACGTGGAAAACACCTGGCTCAAAAGGTGAAAAAACCACAACCTACTCCTCAGTAGGATTTTCTCAAACTCTTCACTAAAACTCTGAGCCAAATGGACTTACAAAATAAACTCTTTTGTACTCCTAGGACTAACTCTAATCCCTTTGTAGTAACTAGCCCGTAGCTAATTTCTACAAGCTTCAAGTTAACTCTAACTTGAAAAATGCGTACCTATTACAATTGCTTCTATGAAAGCTGAAAAGATACAATATTTAAACTCCTACTATAACCAACTAGACTTGATAGACAAACAGGTGGAACTGGTTCTTCTAGCTGGTCTGTAGCCTTTGTGTCGCACAATAATTCTTCTTGCAAAATATGTGGGAATTTTTCTTTCCGATCTTGATTCACTTCTACACTTGTGCGTTCTTTTTCAAGCAAGAATACTTCAATTATTTATAAAGTCAGTTGAGTTCTGGTCCGACTCTACCTGGGAGAACAAGTTCTTATCAAACTCAACTTCCTTCCTTCGTTTTTGTCCTTGCTGAATTCAACTTCTATTCTCTCATCAATTTGCCACCTTTTCGCATTAGAAGATACTCTCCTTGTTCACTGATACTTCACAATCGCATTCAACTCCTATGCATATAATATTTGTGTGCCAACTCGTCAGGTAAGGTATGCGTGCTCTGATGGACCTAGTTCAACTGGTCAGACATTTGTCAATCTTCAAAACTATGCAGTGACTTGGGTCAACAGGTTGTGACATTCTATAAGGCACCCGGAGGACACCAACTCAATCTCATGGTCCACAGTGCGCCTAGGAGGGAGTCGCTTTGTCATATCCTGTGGCACGACGTCTTCAAACTCCAGTAGTAGCTCCTTCACGGGTGTAGGAATGAGATCCGAGGAGCGTTCTACATCTTCAATGTATAGGGTAGCCAGGAACGTAGGTTCATGTATTTTGACTCCCTTCTTCAACTGCAAGGCTGAGATGTTCTCAGTAGCCATCTTCATGGGCATGCACAGGATAATGCAGGGTTTGGCCCCGTTTGCTCCCATCAGCAGTAGCATGTCTGCATACGGTATGGGCATGGTGTTGGCTTGCCTCAAGAATTCCAACCTAACTATCAACTCGAAGTCATCTATGATCACCACATACAAGTTGAATTTTCCTTCACAAGGACCAAACTTCAGTGGTACTTCTTTGTCTATTCCACCCACTGGCTGAGGAGGTGAGTTGATAGCCTTGACAAGACCTCTTCCCTTTCCTACAAATATACCAAGGTGCTCCACTCGAGTCGAGGTCAAGTGGTTATGGGTAGCACTCGGTTCTATCATCGCCCGAATGGTCTTGCCATTTACCTTCATCTCAACGAACATTAAGGTCCTCTCTTGTGTAAGAGGAGTCCTCTCATCCTCCTTCTTTTTCCCTTTCTTGGTGATTGGGAAAGGGTCTTTCTTCTTACAGATACCAGCACTGGTTCCCGCTAATGCCTCATAAAAAGAGCCAACAATTGCATTGAAGGCACCTACTGGTTTGGTCTAGTCTGCATCATCTGCTTTGTCATCCGTCCCATCATCAAAAGCTTGATGGGCGTTCATCTGCGCATATGGGCATTCATTATTCCAATCTGGCCCGCCGTAATGACGGTTTCCTGAAGGGGTCTTTCTCCCCTGATCATTGCTGTTTGATCAGCACTATTGCTGCCTAAGGAAGGATTTTTAGATTTGGTTGCACTCCGATGTGCCCCACTTCTGCTAGGGCTACCATTTCTAGGCTGCCCTCTTTTATATCCCACTCGGATAGGCGGTTGAGGCCTATCCTTCTGAGTTTCCACTTGACAATCCCCAATTCATTCCGCTTCTTGGATCGCCTTGGGTAGGGTATCTACCTTTTGTCTTTGCAGCTCCATACATGCATAAGGTTTTAACCCTTCTAGGAATATGAAGATTTTTTCTTTGTCCCTCATGTCACGTATGTTCAGCATGAGTGCGAAGAATTCTCGCACGTAATCCTGCACTGACTTGGTCTGGTGGAGCTCCCCTAGTTTTTTCCTTGCATTGTACTTAACATTTTCAGGGAATAAATGTAGGAATATGGCTGCCTTCAGTTCTACCCATGTCTCCAGAGCATCTTCACCAGCGCTGATGGCTTCGTACTTCACCTGCCACTAGAGAGCATCACCGTGAAGATATATGGAAGAACTTGCTACCTTCTTGGCTTCTTCTAGGCCTCCCACGACATCGAAGTACTGCTCGATGTTGAAAATGAAGTTTTCCACTTCTTTAGCATTCCGAACTCCATTGTATGGCTTTGGCTCAGGAATTTTCAGTTTTTGTGACACGGGGGCGAGGTTCACAGCACCCCTAATTTTGTTTTTACCTCCTTGAAGCAGGCCTTGTAAAGCAGCATTGACAACATTGAGCTGGCATGTCAAGTTGTCGATAGTTTGTTGCATGACAGTCACCCTGTCTGCCTCTTGTGCCCTGTAGGCTAAATCCTCGGCATGCTCCTATTGGAGGCCCTCGAATTTACCAAAAATTTTGGTTGCCTCTGTGGCAGTCATTTTCCTGTCTCTTTCAGAGTCGCGACTGATGTTTTCTATGTCAACTTCGGCCTGGAGCATTCAATGGTCCAGGTCGTCCAACCTTTGCACTAAGCTGGTTCTTAGTTCAGGCACCATATCTACGATGGGTCGTAATACGTCAACCATCTCTTTAAGGGCCGCAATGCGGTCCCCATGATTCACCATGGTCATAAATGGTGGTAATGGAAATGTGTTCCCTCGTCCGATGTCGAGCCTAGGCTCTGATACCAACTGTTACGCAATGCCTTCCTGAGATTCCTTGGAAATGCGACGTAAGGCTAAGCAACTGATGTCAGTGCAGTTGTTGTCCGTCAACTGAGTTCCCCTCCGTATGCTAGACGAGATTGTTAGTGCCGTACGAGAAAAACAATATCAAGAGAAATTGAGAGAACATAAATGAGAATTGAAAGAAAGCTTGATTCATTAATGAAAGCTATTACAGAAAGGCAATGCGTTGTCGGGGGGAGAGATACCAGTACAAATAATTATTTGCTTGCTAGAAAGTTTGATTGCTTGATCCCCCCTAATAATGCTTAAAAAACCAAAGTTATAAGACTTTACCTAACTAAGCTAGAGAAACATGATGGAAGTACATGTAATAAAACTACTCTATATTTACAATGAAAAGAACTTAGTTTTTTACATGGTAGAAATAGGTCCATTGTTAGCAACCTTGTCATTGGCATCAAGATCTGCGTGCGCGGTGCTGTATGCACACGCGGCGCTGTTAGCATCTGCCTGCGGCTGGGCGCTGGCGAGTGATATCGGTGGGGTGACAGAGGCACATGCGCGCTTGTCACTTGGCGCAGCCAAGACCACGGGGCCGTCCATGATGCTAGTTGTTGGGAGGCTTGCCAGGATTCCACGAAGTGCGTGCATGGGATCATGAGGCATTGATGTAAAGCTTCCCATGACAATTCACATGTATTTGCGCTGCTGTATTCATAAAGCGCCTAAAATCAGGGCAGTACAGTTGTGCGCGTGCAACGACTCGACCGGTCATTTTGAGCTCTAGCACGTCGTTCAGCGGTTTGAAGTCATGAGCAACTCCATTTCAGGTATTATGACTTGTAGGTGTGGTCGGAATTGATTTCCGGAAAGTTTAGAGTTGATTTGGAAAGAAAATTCTCATTTCAGAAGCCTTAAGTTGGAAGAATCAACTAAGATTGAAATTTTGACGAAACAACCTCCGAATCAGGATTTGAAGGTTCTTGCAGGTTCATATGATGATTTCGGACTTGGGCGTATGTCCGGCTCGAGTTTTTGATAACCCGGGAGCGTTTCGATGCATATTGTGGAAGTAAGCATTTTTGAAGAAATTTCCTAAGTTTGGCCTGAAGCGCATTTTAGTTATGTTGATGTCCGTTTGGGATTCCGAGTCTATGAATATATTCGTATGGTGATTTTGGAGTTGGGAACGCGATCGGAAGTGAATTTGGATGTCCGTAGGTCATTTTGGAGTCATTTGGCTAAAGATAGAAATTTGAAGGATTTTGAGAAATCTGATCGGAAGTGGAAATTTTGATATCGGGGTCGGAATGCTATTCTGGAACTTGGAGAAGGTCCTTAATGTCGAATATGACTTGTGTGCAAAATTTGGGGTCAATCGGACGTGATTTGATAGGTTTCGGCATCAGATGTAGAAGTTGGAAATTTCTAAGTTCATAAAGTTTGAGTTTGAGTGTGATTCATGACTTTGGCGTTGTTTGATGGGATTTGAGGCCGCGAAAAAGTCCGTGGGGTGTTATGAGACTGATTCGTGTGATTTGGACGGGGTCTCGGGGGCCTCGGGTGTAATTCGGGGCAATTTCAGACCATTTTTCTCTGTTTTGCTGCTACTGTCTTCTGGTGTATCTGGTGTGCTATGCGATCGCGGTCCCTTGTGTGCGATCTCATAGAAGAAAATTTGAGGGCTTCTTGTTGGTCTTGTGAATTCGCAGATAAGGGAGTGCGAACGAGGTGGCTTGGGTTGTGATCTCTACACGAACGCGGGGTCAGGTGTGCGAACGCGTAGAGGAAATGGGAGTTGGGGGCCCGGGGGCCATTTGGCCTATGAGAACGCGGGGAGGGGACCGCGAACGCGGAGTGTTGGCTCGAGGAGGCTATGCAAACGCGCTCAGGGTGTCGCGAACGCAGAGAGGAATTGGGGCCTGGGCAGATTATTTTATATGCGAAATTTTGTCCATTTCCTCACTACTTTCATCTTGGCATGGCGATTTTGGGAGGCTTCAAAGGGGGATTTTCATCATGCATATCAAGGTAAGTAAACTCCTCCCGTTTTTAAGTTAAATACAATATTATATGCATGAATTAGACATGGAAATTGGGAAATCTTAAAGGAACCTAGAAAATGGTAATTTGGGTTTTTAGCCAGGAATTTGAGCATGGAATTTAGTGTAAATTGTATATTTGAACTAGTAAAGCTATGGGTAGAATGTATCTTTGAGAAATTTCAGATTCCAGGCCCCGAGGGCATTTTGGTCATTTCACTGAACGGAGTTGGGAAATTATATAATTTGGAATTGTTGCGAATATCAGAGTATATTTTCATTGGTTTGTCGTTGTTTGGATAGTTTCGGAGCGTTGTGCAACGATTTGAGTCATCAGAAGGGCTTGGAGGCCGGCTATGAAATTTCGGAGCAAGCTAAGTCTCCTTTCTAACTTCTTGAGGGGGAATTGTCCCCCTAGGTGAATTAATTGAGTATGTGCTATTATCTTCGGGGACTACGTACGCACGAGGTGAAGGGAGTCCGTGCGTAGCTACTATTATGCCATGTCCGGGTAGCCTAGGACCCACTAGCATGCTTATGTGTTGTACCCGTGATCCTACCTGTATTACTTGACTGCTAATATAATCGAAATTGTAATTTGATACCTAATGAAGACTAGAGTTCATTTTCTTAATCAGCTGGAAAGAGAATTGTTTTCCTCTGTGGTTAATCGCATACTTGATAAAGTGATATTATTGAACATTATTAGACTTGGCAAATAAATTTCGAAAAATGATTTAAACACTATTTTATGGTTTTTAAAAGAGAAATCTGTCATTTACTTGAGTATTTGTTTTCCCGACATATTCGGGGTGGACTGTTGATTGTTCCTAACTGCATGTGACCGCTTCGCAATTTACATTCCGCGAGCGGAGTGTTATTTTCCCCACTCTCATGGGAGCGGGTCGTACGCCACTGCGGATTAAAAGATGCACTTCTGGTACGAGCCGTTCGATCCTTGGCAGTGCATAGACATGAGTATTTTATTGAAATATGCATTTTTGGTACGGGCCGTTCGATCCTCAGCAGTGCATAGACATGGGTATTTTATTGAAAGATGCACTTTTGGTACGGGCCGTTAGATTCTCGGCAGTGCATAGACATGGGTATTTTATTGAGAGGTACACTTTCGGTACGGGCCGCTCGATTCTCGGCAGTGTACATAGATGATTATTATGACAGCTCAGGCCGGTTGTCCTTATCCCTTATGCGCATGCTAAATTGTTAAATGTTTTTCATGGATTCTTAAAAGTGACAAAATATTTGGGGGAAAACAGAGAGGAAACTGTTTATTTAAAATATTTGAAGAAAAATGAGGAAGTGGTAATTGTTTGTTTATTTCCAGTATTTACTTGGATTTCAGTGTCTTACATCTATTGTTGCTTTACTACATTTACATGCCTACCGTGTTCATCATATGTTGTTAGCTAATTTGCTGGCCCTTAGTGAGTGTCTAACTCGACCTCTCGTCACTACCTCTCTGAGGTTAGGGGGGCGACTTACTGAGTACACGTTGTTTTTGTGCTCATGCTACACTTGTTGTGCATTTTATTGCACAGGTACTTTCATAGCAATGTGGAGGAGTCGGAGACTTAGGCGAGCTGCATCATCCGGAGGTTTTCCGCAGCTGACAGAGTCTCTCTCGTACTGTATTTATTACATAATTTTAAATTTCCTTGTCCGATTTGTATTTCGGACAGGCTTTGTGATGATTGTATAAATTCTTAGAAATTGCTCATGTACTTGTGACACCGGGTTCAGGGTTGTGTTGGGATATATTTGCTAAAGTGTAATATTCAAACCATTGTTTTACTCGACAGATTTTCTTTAGTTAATATGTAATAAAGTGAAAGGAAATAATTTTTCATAAATGTTTAAAACAGAAAATTATTTCAATTAATTAATGATTGGCTTGCCTGACACTGATGTCCGACGCCATCACGACCTTATGGATTTTGGCTCGTGACAGCGCGCATGTATTCACATATATTCGCGCCATGTATTCATGAATACAATAACGATAATCACCTTTAAAATAGGTATGTTCAGCTGTCTAATAACGAAAATAATATCAATTAGCGTGATACACTCCTAATATAACTCAACAAAATCAATTCTAACATGCATCACTCAATTAATTAGAATAATTTTTTAGTTGTATATAACTTTTGTATTTTGTGTGTTTCAAAATCAGTTTCTAATGTTACATTCATTAGATTCAATGTTTGTATTTACTGTAATCGTTATTTTATATATAATGTATTCAGTATATTTCATTAGTTGTATTCATAGTATTTGTATTTGTATTCAATGTATTTTACTGTGTTTCACTGTATTTTAAAAATTAAATATATTCACTGTTTATATTTTGTTCTATTTTAATGTTTGTATTCAGTGTATTTCAATGTTTATATCCTGTATTCATGCATAATGTATGTACAATATGCATGAATATAGGTGTATTCAGCTGTATTAAAAAGATACAAACCTTCGAAATACATAAACACATGCAAAAAAATATATTAATACAAAAATACAATGTGTTTGAGTCAAATTTGTACAAAATATAATGTATTTGTATCATTGTTTGTGACTAAATAGAAAAGAAGAGAAGAAAGTTCGTCGGAGATGGCGTTTTCCATCCAAGACTCCTTGTATCACTTCACTACCTCATCCATTACAATTTACAATGCTTCTAATTCGACCGCTTCTTCCTCTTTTCTCTCTTACTGTCTGTGCTAAGAACCCCTCTTTCTCTTCAATCTCTCTGTGGCCAAAATATCTCTGCTTCCTTTTTTGAATTATAGGTTTACTTTCATGTTTCTGATTTTGAGATTTTGAGGCTTTCTTTCATGATTTGTTTCTCTTTCAGTGTATCTATGATTCGGCCTATTTTGCTCGAAGAGAGAGAGAGAGAAAGAAGAAAAATTCTGAGAGAGAATCGTGTGTTAATTGAAAGAAAGAAAGAGAAACAACATAAATTTCTTATTTCATGCCTTATTTCATGTCTCAATAGTAGTATATACCATAAATACTTATTTTACTATAAAATATAAAAGGTAGCTAATGAAAATAATATTTTAAAATAATTTTAATTTATAATAAATATGGTGTGTATAGGAGGTAAAATTTCCAATTTCTTTTGTTCAATCTAACAACGAGCTACCTTTATAGATTAAATAGTTTCCGGTACTTAATTTGACATGAAATTTTAGATTAAAATTTTTAACTACAGGATGATTCAAGAAATTTTTATTATGAAAAATTAAATTTAAAAACAAAAATTCAGAACGCACTAGTTAATTCCTAAATAGTAACCCTTCAAAATGGTTATTTGGTGTATTTCTACTATTAAACATCATACATGGAAATAGCATGGGTTGCCCATTTTTTGGCTTGATATTTAGAGTTTAGCCACCATTTTGAATGTTCAACAAAAAGAATTTAGTTGCAATAAAATTTAAAGTGTTATAAAATAACGACTTTAAAGTAAATAAATCGAAGGCAAGTATAGAGAGAGATTGATATATTATTCAACTTCAAACTGATGTACATAATAAACTGAAAACTCTTCTATTTATAGAAGAAAGGAAGTAGCTGCGAGGCTTTTCAGGAAGCAGCTACGAGGCTTTTCTTCAGCTGCTTGTAAGCTGTCTGCATGAGCTGCTTGCAACCTGCCTATTTAATAAGAAGTTGTTGCAAATCATCTCATTGAGTTGCTTGCAACCTGCCTGCATCAACATCTTGTAAGCTGCTACTGCGAGTTGTTGTATAAGCTGCTTGTACGCTGCTACTGTACCAGACATAGATAATCTTTTACCGGGGGTAATATTTATCAATAACGGAGTACCGAAATGATAAGATTCTTCAGGAAGCTTATTTCCAATAGAGTACCAAATAGATAACATATTTACGGCGGAGTCCCATATGGATAAGCTTCTCTAGGAAGCTTATGAACATCCATAATATAATATATATTTATAACACTCCCCCTTGGATGTTCATTAAAGATAATGTGCCTCGTCAAAACCTTACTAGGAAAAACCCAGTGGGAAAAATCATAGTGAAGGAAAAAGAGTACACATATTTAGTAATACGCATTTCCAGCTACCTAATTAAAACCTTACAAGAAAAACCTCATGGGAAAAAAACTTAGTAAGGGAAAAAGAGTGCAGCGCGTATTTCACTCCCTCTGATGAAAACCATGTTTCAAATATTTGAGTCTCCGCATTCCAATATTGTATACCATCTTCTCAAAAGTTGAAGTTGAAAAATATTTAGTGAACAAATCTGCCGGATTGTCACTTGAACGGATTTGTTGCACATCAATGTCACTATTTTTCTGAAGATCATGTGTGTAGAATAATTTTGGTGAAATGTGCTTCGTTCTATCTCATTTTATAAATCCTCCCTTCAATTGGGCTATGCATGCAGCATTATCTTCGTATAAAATTGTGGATCCTTTATCACATTCTAAACCATATTTTTCTTGAATAAAATGAATCACTGATCTCAACCATACACATTTCCTACTTGCTTCATCAATAGCTATTATCTCAGCATGATTTGAAGAAATAGCAACAATAGATTGCTTTGTGAAGATATGACAGTATCTCCACATGTAAACACATACCGGATTTAAGATCGAGCTTTATGGAGATCAGATAAATAACCTGCATTTGCATAACCAATACGATATGCACCACCTTTGTTAGCATTAGCAAGATACATAAGTGCACCAATTGAACTGAGATAGAGTATTTTAGGAACAAGGAGTTCCTCATCCTCTTCTAGAGGTCGGAATAGATCCTTATTCACTTCAAGTGATCGAACAATCGTTGGTGTACTCAATGGGTGCGCTTTGTCCATGTAAAAGCATTTTAAGGCCCTTTCTGTATAGCCAAATTGATAGATAAAGATCACGTATGCTAAATGTTCAATTTGCAGACTAAGACAAAGTTTTGTGTTTCCAAGATCTTTCATCTCAAATTCTTTCTTAAGATATTCAATTGCCGTTTGAAGCTCTTCTGGATTTCCAACAAGATTTATGTCATCAATATAAACAACAAAGATAACAAATTTTGATGACATCTTCATTATATAATACATGGACAAATAACATCACTTACGTAACCTTCTTTCAACAAATATTGACTGAGGCGATAATAACATATGCGCCCAAATTACTTTAAACGGTACAATGACCTTTGCAATCTGATCGAGTACATTTCTTGAGACTTTGAACTATATTCTTCATGCATTTCAAAACCTTCAGGGATATTCATATAGATTAAATCAAATGAGTCATATATGTTATGACTTGCATTTAAATGGCATGACATCTTCAGGTGTCTGGACTGCAAGTCCGATCCTCACAATCTTTTATAATATTAAGCACTATATTGTATCAAATATATCGTCGACGATCATTTTGTATCGGTTCACAAGCGACATAACTTGTGAGATCTCATCACTTTCTTTATTTTCAGTTACCTGAACTTCTTCTAGAGTTTCATGAAATGTTAAGTCGTGGGATCTTGTTGCGCTCATTTCCTCCTTATTATGATCATTTTGATCATTTGCTCCTATCCTTTTCAAGGATTCTTACCTTTGGAACCGATTGGCCTACATCGCTTCATGCGTACAGTAAACTCCATCCTTCAGGGACTTTAATATTAATAGGAGCATTCACAACTGAAATATGATATTTAATTTTGGATCAGCAAATGCTTCTGGCATTTGACTTAAATTATCTTTTGAGTGAGGATGATAATTTGATTCATATGACATATTTTCCAGCTATTCATTCCATCCCCCAAATGTTAGAAAACCTAACATATATCCCCAATCTTTATTGGGAAACATATCTTTGTGTATTGTGATATAGAAATTAATCACGTACCACACATCAAAAGTTATTAGATAGTAAAAATATTTTGTTTCTGATCCTAAACCAATTGTGAGGGGAGGACTTATCATATATTTTTGTTCTGATGCATACAAGTGTTGCTGCATGCAATTTAGAAAATCTTAGACCAACACATGAAGCTTTGTCCTCACAAGCAATAGTTTAGCCTTTAATAGGAGGTATTCAGTGCTAAACTGGCTTAGATATAAACCAGAATCATCAAGATAAACTATCTTGATTTCATAATCTGAAAATTATGCTCTTAATTGATAAAAACAATTTCAAATGTCAAACTGCAGGTTGACAATAAACATACATGTAACCATCTCATATATGCATCTACAAGTGGTTCACATGATAAGTGAATGGGACCATATTCACCTTTTATATATTTCAAATTAGGGTCTTAGTCCCAACTTTAGCTGGTATAATCAATTTATTATGAGAACAAGCAACACAAGAGAATTCTTGAAGAATCTTCCAGTTCTTCAGTATATGCTTATATGAATTCTCAAATAGCTCATTTAAAAATGGCAAATGAAAACTTCAAGTTTATCATGGCATGTGTTATCTCATAGTAAACTTCTTGTTTACTATGTCCTAAACTTTTGCATTAGTAAACTTCTGATTTACTGTGGCTACTTTTGTGTAATGCCTGACCGGTCATTTCGAGCTCTAGCACGTCGTTCAGCGGTTTGAGGCCGTGAGCAGCTTCGTTTCAGTTATTATGACTTGTAGGTGTGGTCGGAATTGAATTTCGGGAAGTTTAGAGTTGATTTGGAAAGAAAATTCTCATTTCAGAAGCCTTAAGTTGGAAGAATCAACTAAGATTGGAATTTTGAATAAATGATCTCCGAATACGGATTTGAAGGTTCCAGAAGGTTCGTATGATGATTTCAGACTTGGGCGTATGTCTGGATCGGGTTTTGGATAACCTGGGAGCATTTCGGCATATAATGTGGAAGTCATCATTTTTGAAGGAATTTCATAGATTTGGGCTTGAAGTGCATTTCAGTGTTGTCGATGTCCGTTTGGGATATCGAGTCTGGGAATATCTTTATATGGTGATTCAAGATTTGGGAGCGCGATCAGAAGCGAATTCGGATGTCCGGAGGTCATTTGGCTATAGATAGAAATTTGATGATTTTTGAGAAATCCAACCGGAAGTGAATGTTTTGATATCGAGGTCGGAATGATATTCTGGAAGTTGGAGCAGTTCCATAATGTCGAATATGACTTGTGTGCAAAATTTGGGGTCAATCGGACCTGATTTGATATGTTTCGGCATAGGATGTAGAAGTTGGAAATTTCTAAGTTCATAAAGTTGGGATTTGGGTGCGATTAGTGGTTTCGATATTGTTTGATGTGATTTGAGGCATCAGGAAAGTCCGCATTATGTTTTCAAACAGGCTGGTATAATTGGATGGGGTCCTGGGGGCCTCGGGTGGATTTCGGGTTGTTAACGGATCAAGTTTGGGAGTTTGAAGAAGGCTGAGGTTGCTGTCTTCTGGTGTGACCGCACCTGCGAGAATTTGTCCGCAAGTGCGGCTATAGCACCGCAGGTGTGAAGGATGGATGGTCTGGCTGGGAGTGCAGGTGCGATGGAATTTCCGCACCTGCGAAGACGCAGATGCGGACAGAGGGCACATGTGTGATTTTGGGATTGAGTTGAGGCAGTCGCAGGTGCGGGAGATTGGTCGCTGATATGTGGCTAGAATTCATAGTTTTAAGCATTATATACCTTACATTTTATGTGGTTTTGTGATAAAAATACACGTTATATGTGCATAATGGAGTCTATTTCATGTGTAGGTGAGTTGGAGATGGAAACCGAGCTAAATGGGTGCATAAACATCGAAAATACGCTCAAGAGTCGAAAAGGAGTGACCTGGGCAATACCCGAGCGTTTGGCCCCTAAAGCCAGACATGCCCAGGCGTTAAGGGGGCGTTTGGCCCTTAAGGCTAGGGTGATCCTGGCGTTAGCCAGGCGTTAGACCTCTAACGCCAGGCCTAACCTGGCCTTAAGGGGCGTTTGGGACTTAACGCCTGGGTTCCTGGTCAAGTCAACTCCGAGTTTTAATGGTTTTTAAGTGTTTCCCGGTTGGAATAGAAGTCTCCTACACGTTTATGGTTTATCCCAAACGTATAAATAGACCCAATAACACAACTTTGGGGAAGGAGGNAGTATGAGTGGCTAAACACCCATTGTTTTGGGGTTGTGATTTAGCCATGAATATTGTTATTCGATATTAACTTAACCTTGATTTTAATTCGCTCAATATATGGTTATTTCTTCAATCATGCGTTTAATTGCTTAATTGTTTGGCCAACAATTAGGTTCTATATACTATCTATGTTATGCTTGGGAAAGCCGTATATAGATTAGAGAAGAATTGAAGAGAGTGCGATCTTAACCCTTCTGGGGAGCGGATTTGTGGTTAGGATAGGAACATACCTAGTCACCGTGCTTAATCNCAACAATATTCTCGTTACTTGATAATTAGTTCATATAATCATAGAATAAATTAGTTATATTCTTGGATTTTGTTTTGGCTCGATTAAATAGCAATTAGAGTAATTCAATAAGTAGTTTATGCAAGTCTCTGTTGGTTCGACATTCGATTTAACATTATATTAATTGCTACGATCACGTATACTTGCGTGTGCCGTTTGGGACCAATAAATTTTTGGCGCTGTTGCCGGGGACTTGAATATAGACTACTTTTTAGTTACTTTCTTTAATTGTTTATTTCATTGAGTCTAACTTCACGTGATTTTTGCTCTAATCTCAGGAACTTCGAGTGAATGCGTAGGGTCATAAGCAAGGATAGACTTGACGGCTTTGACCCCGAACCTGAGAAATCGTTTCACAGGAGATTGCGAGAAGCAAGAGATACAGACAATCTTCACGACTTCATCCGATTTCCTGTGAACATGGAAGAGGAACAACACATGGCGGTTCAGGAGGTGGCAATGCCAAGCATTGCTAATGTCACCTCCAGCATCGTGAAGCCCATAATCATTGGGCACTTTGAGCTGAAACAGAGCATGATCCAACTACTTCATGCAAACGGACAATTTTTGGGTCTTCCACACGAGGATCCACAATAGCATATTTTGAACTTCTTGCAGATTAGTGATACTTATATCACTAACGAGGTCACGCCAGATTATGTGAGGCTCACGCTTTTCCCGTTCTCTATATTGGGCGAAGAAAAGCGATGGCTGAAGGCAGAACCAGTTAATTCCATCACAACATGGAGCGATCTGGCGAGAAAATTTCTGGCAAGGTTCTTCCCTTCAAGAAATACCACAAATATCAGGAGTGAGATAGTCTCCTTTAGGCAGAAAACAGGTGAATCGTTATATTCAGCATGGGAAAGGTTCAAGGGGCTACCAGAGACTGTCTTCATCACAATCAGACAAACGAGGTGTTAGTACACACTTTCATTGAGGGGCTCCATCCGCAAACAAAAATTGTGGTAGATGCAGCAGCTGGAGGTCAGGTGTTGGAGAAGAATTATGATGAAATATTTGCATTACTGAATAAATTCTCCAAAAGCAATCCAGACTGGCAAGGTGAGATGGGGAGAAATATGGTTCAGAAATCACCAGGGATTCTTGAACTTGATGTGGTTTCAGCATTGTCAGCTCAGATTTCCACATTCACTAACCAAGTCAATCAGATGAACATGATCATTAACAAGCAACAATCTCAACCAGTGCAACAGGCCCAACCAGTGCAACAGATTCAGGTATTTTGTGAAGTCTGTGGAGAGGGTCATTCAAGTGAGTTATGCCCAGTTAATCCAGAGTCTGTCTGCTTTGTGGGTAACGCTAATAGGGGACAAGCAAATCAATATGGAAACACCTATAACCCCCAACTGGAGAAACCACTCAAACTTCTCTTGGGGTGGAAATCAGAGCACTCAGCATAATTACAAGCATCCAGCACCTCAACAGCAGTACAAACCAACTCAGGTTGAACCATCAGCAAGCCTTGAGGATATTATGAAGAGAATGATTAATGACCAACTTGCTTTCAATCAGAAAATAATGGCTAATCACCAAGCCCAGACTATAGCCATGAGAAACTTAGAACGTCAAGTGGGGCAACTCGCCAGTTCTCAAAACGTCCGACCAACGGGGGATCTACCAAGTGACATTGAAGCTAATCCTAAAGCACCTGTTAACGCTATATCATTGAGAAATGGGAAGAAATTGGAGACAGTCCAGCCCAGTCAGAGAAAGCAGGTAAATTTTGATGAGAGCCAACTACTATTGAACCAACTTCATACAACCCGAAAGAATCAGATAAGCTAGCAAAGGAGGGGAGTGCTGAGCAACCTCCACCATTTTTTGCAAGGCCACCCCCTTCATTCCCTCAAAGGTTGCAAAAGGTGAAAGAGAATGCAGCATACAAAAAGTTCCTTGATCTCTTGAAGCAGGTACAAATCAATATTCCACTGGTAGACATTCTGCAGGAGGTACCCAAATATTCTAAGTATATTAAGGACATTGTGGCAAATAAACGAAGGCTGACTGAGTTTGAAACAGTGGCACTCACTGAGGAAGTTAGCTCAAGAATTCAAAGCAAGCTACCTCAGAAATTAAAAGATTCGGGTAGCTTTACTATCCAAATCTCGATTGGTAAGCATATAGTCGGGCGAGCTCTGTGCGATCTTGGGGAAAGTATTAATTTGATGCCACTATCTGTGTTTAAGCAGTTGGGATTGGGTGAACCACGCCCAACAACAGTGATTTTACAATTGGTTGATCGCTCCCTAGCCCATCTTGAGGGAGTAATTGAAGATGTAGTGGTTCAGGTGGGATCATTCATATTCCCAGCTGATTTCATTATCTTGGACTATGAGCCTGATTTGGAAGTCCCATTTATTTTGGGGCATCCATTCCTAGCTACAGGTCGAGCTATTATCGATATGTGTGAAGGGAAGATGACAATGCGCGTTGGTGATCGAGTGGAGGTGTTTAATGTTTATAAGGCACTCAAATTATATGTCCTCTATGAAGAACTATCCATGATTTCTGTAGTGGAAAGCAAATCGGAGTCCATGGTCCCCTACATGAATCCTATTGACCCTCTTGAGCGGGTGTTGGTTGGGGATGCAGAAGACTGTGAGGATGAGATAAGGGAAGATATTGAGAAAATTCTTGAGGTGTCCTGTAGTTACCTCCACAAGCTAGGAAAATTTGAAGAGTTGAATAATCTTGTTACTCTAACCCTTCCTAAGCCATCTATTGAAGAGGCTCCAAAGCTGGAACTCAAACCTCTTTCAGCACATTTACGCTATTCCTATTTGTGGAACTCTGAAACATTGCCCGTGATTATCTCATCTAGCCTGACCAATACACAAGAACAGAAATTGCTTAGGGTACGTCGTTAGCACAAAAAGGCAATTGGGTGGACCATCGCAGATATTAAAGGTATCAGTCCATCATTTTGCATGCATAAAATATTTTTGGAAGACGGCATTCATCCGAGTGTTGAGCAGAAAAGGAGGCTGAATCCCAATATGAAAGAAGTGGTGAAGAAAGAAGTCATAAAATTGCTGGATCCAGACATCATCTTTCCTATTTCTGACAGCAATTGGGTGAGCCAGGTTCAATGTGTACCCAAAAAAGGAGGAATGACCGTGATTGAGAATGAGAAAAATGAGCTAATTCCTACCCGCACTATCACGGGTTGGAGAGTTTGCATAGATTATCGAAGGCTCAACAAAGCAACCCGCAAGGATCATTTTCCACTCCCATTCATTGATCAAATGCTGGACAGGTTAGCAGGGCATGAATATTATTGCTTTCTGGATGGGTATTCAGGTTACAATCAAATTGTCATATGCCCAGAGGATCAGGAGAAGACCACCTTTACTTGCCCTTATGGCACCTTCGCCTTCAAGCGAATGCCATTTGGTCTTTGCAATGCACCAGCCACCTTCCAGAGATGTATGATGGCAATTTTCACCGACATGGTGGAAAAATTCGTAGAAGTGTTTATGGATGACTTCTTAGTCTTTGGGGTATCTTATGATGACTGTTTGAAAAACCTGAGCATGGTGTTAGCCCGTTGTGAAGAAATGAATCTAGTGTTAAATTGGGAGAAGTGTCACTTCATGGTGCAAGAAGGCATTGTCTTGGGTCATAGAATATCTAAAAGTGGCATCGAAGTTGATAAGGCAAAAGTGGAGGCAGTTGAGAAACTACCTCCACCAAATTTAGTGAAGGGTGTCCGGAGTTTCTTGGGACACGCAGGATTTATAGGCGCTTTATTAAAGATTTCTCTAAAATTGCTACTCCATTGTGCAGGTTGCTGGAAAAAGATATCAAGTTTAATTTTGATGCACCCTGCCTGAAGGCATTTGAGGAGCTCAAGAAGAAATTGGTAACTGCCCCCATAATTGTTGCACCTGATTGGTCACTACCATTTGAACTTATGTGTGATGCAAGTGACCATGCAATTGGGGCAGTGCTAGGCCAAAGGAATGACACGGTGTTTTATTCCATCTACTATGTGAGTAAGATCCTCGATGATGCACAACAGAATTACACCACCACTGAAAAGGAGCTTTTAGCTGTGGTGTGGGCCTTTGAAAAATTCCGGGCATACTTGGTGGGCAGAAAAGTTATTGTCCACACAGATCATGCAACAATCAGGTATTTATTTACAAAAAAGGAATGTAAAGCTAGATTGATGCACTGGGTTTTATTGTTGCAGGAATTTGATGTGGAAATAAGAGACCGAAAGGGCACTGATAACCAAGTAGCTGACCATCTGTCAAGGATGGAAAATCATGATCATGTTGAGGAGGGTGGAGATATTAAAGAAGTCTTTCCTGATGAGCAACTTTTTGCTATAACCCAAGACCCTCCTCCGTGGTATGAAAATTATGTGAATTACTTGGTGAGTGGGGTACTTCCCCCAGAAATAAAATCTGAAGCAAGAAAAAGGTTCTTACGTGATGTGAAATTTTACTACTGGGATGAGCCCTACTTGTACAAAGAATGTGGTGATCAGTTAATGAGGAAATGCATTCCTGATGTAGAAATGGAACGGGTGTTGTACGATTGTTATGCATCACCATATGGAGGCCATCATGGTGGCGATCGAACGATAGCGAAAGTACTACAATCTGAGTTCTTTTGGCCAACACTATTCAAAGATGCCCACTCATTTGTTAAAAAGTTTGACCAATGCCAGAGAACAGGAACGATAACAAGGAAACATGAGATGCCTTTGAATAATATCTTGGAGGTAGAGATTTTTTATGTATGGGAGATAGATTTTATGGGTCCATTCCCATCATCCAGGGGACATAAATACATTTTGCTAACATTTGACTACGTGTCGAAATGGGTGGAGTCAATTACATATCCGACAAATGATGCCATGGTTGTCGCTGCGTTTGTGAAGAAGAATATATTCTCCAGATTTGGTACTCCGCGAGCCTTGATTAGTGATGAAGGAACCCATTTTTGCAATCGGTTGTTGAATAACCTTTTATCTAAATATGGGGTCCGTCATCGAGTTGCAATAGCATATCACCCTCAAACAAGTGGAAAAGCAGAGGTATCCAATAGAGAAATCAAGCAAATACTAGAGAAAACCGTGAGTGTGAACAGTAAAGATTGGGCTGCTAAGTTAGATGACGCTTTATGGGCATACAGAACAACATACAAGACACCAATTGGGGCATCACCGTACAAGCTGGTCTATGGGAAGGCATGTCACCTACCCCTAGATCTTGAACATAAGGCGTATTGGGCTATCAAGAAGTTAAACATGAACCTTGAAGCCGCGGGTGAGAAAAGAATGCTGCAGTTGGATGAATTGGATGAGTTCAGATTGCACTCATACAAAAATACCAAATTTTACAAAGAAGAGACCCAGATATGGCATGACAAACATATACATCCGCGTCATTTTGAGCCGGGCCAACAGGTACTATTATTCAATTCCAGGCTTAGACTGTTTCCTGGAAAGCTGAAATCGAGATGGTCAGGCCCGTTTGAAATAGTGAGAGTCACTCCATATGGTGCACCTGAATTGCGAGCTATACATGGTGAAAGAACATTTTTAGTGAATAGACATAGAGTCAAACATTATTGGGGTGGTACCATAAAACGTGAGAAGACCAAAGTCGTGCTCGCTGATGACTGAGGAGAGGTTCTGCGTCGTGCCGCGACATTAAATCAGGCGCTTCATAGGAGGAAACCTATTGACTTGTTGTAATCGTCGTGCCACGGCATTAAATCAGGCGCTTATTGGGAGGCAACCCAATACTTAGTTAAATCTTAACATAACTTGAAGAATTTCATATAATTATAGGTACTAACGAGCTTGCGAGTGCATTCAAGTGAAAGGAGCAGTGTTCGTGCATGACGGAAGGTGAGACGAAGGCCAGGGGGTACCTGGCGTTTCAGCTCTAACGCCAGGGTAGGCTGGGCGTTTCAACTCTAACCCTTGGCTAACGCCAGGGTAGGCTGGGCGTTTGGGATCCAACGCCTGGATAACGCCAGAGGATCCGGGATTTAAGACTAAAACGCACACCTAACGCCAGGTAAGTATCTTCTTGTAATTTTTTCATTTCCCATCTCCCTCTCAAGCAAGAGTTTTCTCCCAAGAACACAAACAACTTACACAAACAACGAATTGGTCTCACACTCACACTACAACACATAGATCACACCCCCATCAACTCTACACCCACAGCACACATATCTGCACAGGTTCAATTTCGGGGCTCACCTCATCAAATTAACACTCATCAATCGTTGAGGTATGATTGTATCCCTATTCTCTGTAAATTCGACTTGGGTGTTACAATTATATATGGTGTAACTATGATTCATGGTGGTTCCTTATGGGTTTATGAATTTCATGCTCATATGGTATGATATTTTGCATCCCAATCCCCGAAACCCTCTAGGAATGGGTTGCATTTGTTAAACTAAGTGGTATTATGGAACCCTACCCAGATGTTGGTACATGAGGCAATCCCTGAATTCCATAAGAGCTCTCATAGAATTGTGCACGCCAAGTGCTCGATATAATGCCTTAATGGAAATACATATCCCATTTGGAGCCCGAGTCTCTGGGAAACATCCCACTAGTATCACGCATTGTCAATTCCATGAAATGTTAAGTGTGAAGAAGCTCACGAGAAATCCGTTGGGTCAATTATTCATTAACGTACCAAGGTGAAGTCTGAGTAACCTTTGGAAAGCTTTTGTACACACTTTGTGACACCCACTAACTATTGATCATATGTGCAGGAAAAATAATGCTACCCAGAAGATCCACTGGCAAGGGGAAGGCCACGTCGTCGGCCCCAGCTAAAAGCAAAGAAAAACCCCCACAAGCCCAAAAGAAAAGAAAAATAGGGGGATGATACTTCCAGTATGACTGATGAGGAAGCAGTAGTTGTTGCCGCTGCTATGAGACAGCGACCCACTGGCGAAAGGGAATATGGTCTCAACAGCATATCAGTGCAATCCAGGAAATGTTGCAAACCCAAGCATGTTCACCCTGAAGGGGCCATTAAGGAAGGGAGTCTAAGATCAAAATTCCCAGCGATTTGCGGAGAATCCATGAGTTAGGGCTGGGATATGTATTCAGACACAATTGTGACATCAACCTCAACTTAGTCCGAGAATTCTACGCAGGGTTTGACCCTAAGGAAAGAACGGATTGGTGCCAATTCGTGGGCACTTGGTAGATTTTTTGGCCAAGGCCATTTGTGACTTCCTAGGTGCACCAAATGTTCTAGTGGATCCTGTAGAGGAATTCATCCGCCAGCCCAACTATAGAGAGATGAGGCACACACTTTGTGGGATTGCTTCCAGAACTGTTTGGTTTCGGGATAGAGCCACGAATTGCATAAAAGATTTCCCAAGAAGAAAATGAAGGCTGAGACCCAGGTGTGGCTTAAAGTGATTAATGCACGGATACTACCATGCAATCATGACACCTTAATCAGCCGAGAGACGATTTGTGTGCTCTACTTCCTCATGACGGGGCAAAGGGTAAATGTGGGTCAGCTAATGCGCTATCAAATGGGGTTGGTGCATTCGAGCAATAGAATTGATCGAATACCATTCCCAAACTTCATAACTCAGTTCCTGCTAAATGAGAATGTCGCGGTCGAATTGGATCACAGGTACCCGCTAAATGCTCATGCGCTGCAGATGATTGGAGTGGATGAGGGATACAGGCTCCCTGATGATGGGGATATCAACACTCCTGAAGACTCTGATGCAGAGCCAATGCGCTCGGATGAGGAGGATGATGACGAAGATGAGCATGAGGAGGAGTGGAGAGCGTCAGATGATGACGAAGCTGAGTGATCAGGGAGTTTCTTGTACCTTGCTTCTATTACTGCTTTTGTATCTATATAATGCACGGGGGACAGTGCGTGGATGAAGTGTGGGGTGTGTGTATGTTGTATTTTGTTGTACTTACGAAGTGTGGACTTGTTATACTATATGTGGGTTTGTAATGTTGTAGTTGTATTCATGATAGAGTAAATGATCTTTCTATTGAGTCTTGTAGTTTTAAAAAAAAAATTCTGGACTTTTCCCGATGATGGACCTCTTAGACAGCTCTCTTGAGGGAAGTAAGTCTAAAGAAAATACCAAAAATATTTCTTCTTTTAGGTAATGTAGTAATTTCCCCTTGGTTTTTCTTTTGACCACGGTTCTTTTCCAAGGATGTAACGTGAACCGGGTAATTTAAATTAAGTTTTTTTTTTAGAGTAGTTAGGAAGAAACTGAGTAAATTAGAGATACCCCATGACATGGATGATGCCGGCATATTAGGCTATGACTTACATTCTGCTTTCCCTTATATTTGGTTTGACATGTGATGCCTGAGTAAAAATAAATAGCCTATTTTGTGACGCCTTAGCTCAGTTGTTTGACTTGTATGCTACATAGTGTAATATTTCTTAATTCTCTCAATTTTGTGTGCTTGCTTGACTCGAGAGTTGAATAAAACCGTTGTGATTGAGTCATGTGCAATGTACGAGTGAAGTTTAGTGATTGTCTATGCTATCATGTGTAGTCTAGAATTTTCCCCGTGTGTTAATCGAAGCGAAATTGTAGGTTATGCTAGTCTAGGAGATTACGTAGGCATTTTCTTGCTTGATCATGGATGTGCTTGTCACATAAGAATTACATTTTCCATTGCTAGCCCCTTTTAGCCGTATTGACCTTTTCTTTGGTACCCACATTACAAGCCGTACCCCTATTTTGTTCTTAAATTAAGATTTCTTGCACCTTTTCCTCCTAAGGCCCTTAATCGCTAAAAGAAGTAAGGTGAGCTATTGGGGATTAACTTTTGAGTGGAGCCATGGAAAGACTTGTTAGTGCACTAAAAAAATTGTACTCAAAAGTCACTAGCCATTGAATCTTCATGTATGGAGTGTGTGTAGAAAAAGAAAAACAAAAAAATAAAAAATAAATAAAAAATAATAGAAAAAAAATATGTACCAAAAGATACACACCTCCAAATTTTATTACTTGTGCTAGTGAGAATATAGAAGTGCTTAATTGAAAGAGGGCTATGTTGAATATGAATTGTGGCAAGGGAATTGGTTGAGAAGAATATGTGTTGATTTGTGAAAGTAGCGTATTAAAGTGCTTAGGAGGGTTAGTCACTATTCCTAAATATATCCTACCCTTTCCTTAGCCTACATTACAACCTTAAAAGTCATAATTGATCCTAGACTTGGCTAACTTGAATTAGCGGACATCTACACTAAGGGCAAGCTTATGGTATGATCACGGGATGCATATGAATTCTTTGTGAGAGTGAGTGAATTTGTTCAATTGTATGATGTCCTTAAATAATGTTCAAAAATATATTTGAATGTGTGGACTAGATATATTCACTCTCTTGTTGTTGGTGAGGGCACATGATCTCATGAATGATTAGTAATATTATAATTTTCTTGTTGGGTAGGTGCGTGAATTGAGAGGGTTTAGTGGTTGCAAGTCAACTCTTGAGGTTGGGTGGTTGCAATTAGGTCGTTGGTATGATTGATTCAATTTTTATACGCGGGCATGTTTAAAGAAGGGAAAGAATGTGAAATTTTGTATGTTCATACTTGATTGCTGGTATCGATCATAGTTAAGGGGTAATGTGTGTGATTGAAAAGTAAAATACTCCTTGTTAATGAAATGTGTATGTGTTAAAAGGATATTGCTCGAGGACGAGCAAAAGTCTAAATGTGGGGTGTTGATGTGTGGCTAGAATTCATAGTTTTAAGCATTATATAACTTACATTTTATGTGCTTTTGTGATACCAATACATGTTATATGTGCATAATGGACTCTATTTCATGTGTAGGTTAATTGGAGATGGAAACCGAGCTAAATGGGTGCATAACATTGAAAATACGCTCAAGAGTCGAAAAGGAGTGACCCGGGAAATACCCGGGCGTTTGGCCCCTAAAGCCAGACATGCCCAGGCGTTAAGGCGGCGTTTGGCCCTTAAGGCCACGGTGACCCTGGCGTTAGACCTCTAACGCCAGGCCTGCCCTGGCGTTTGGGGATTAACGCCTGGGTGCCTGGTCCAGTCAACTCTGAGTTTTAAAGGGTTTTAAGTGTTTCCCGGTTGGAATTGAAGTCTCCTACACGTTTAGGGTTTATCCCAAACGTATAAATAGACCCAATAACACAACTTTGGTGAAGGAGGGCCATTTTTTGAGAGAATATACACACAAGATCATTGAAGAAGCAGAGGATTATCAGTTTTCTTCATCTTAATCTAGTATTTTCCATTGATGCAAAGACTTATGCAATTGTTTAATTCTAGTATGAGTGGCTAAACACCCATTGTTCTGGGGTTGTGGTTTAGCCATGAATATTGTTATTCGATATTAACTTAACCTTGATTTTAATTCGCTCAATATATGGTTGTTTCTTCAATTCTGCGTTTAATTGCTTAATTGTTTGGCCAGCAATTAGGTTCTATATACTATCTATGTTATGCTTGGGAAAGCCGTATATAGATTAGAGAAGAATTGAAGAGAGCGCGATCTTAACCCTTCAGGGGAGCGGATTTGTGGTTAGGATAGGAATATACCTAGTCACCATGCTTAATTAAACATCATAATCTTAGTGCATTCTAATAGATTAATTTCATAGGAATATAGGTGTTAATCTATTGAGAATAGGCGAGTAGTACTTCGGGAGAAGGCTACGAGAGCAATTATCGATTAATTAGCAACCATGAGTGAATTATATGAAAGGGAGAGTTAATTAGAATGCAATATGAATAGTGAATTGATCACAACCCTGGAAGATTTGTCTCTATTGAATACACAACAATATTCTCGTTACTTGATAATTAGTTCATATAATCATAGAATAAATTATTTATATTCTTGGATTTTGTTTTGGCTTGATTAAATAGCAACTAGAGTAATTTAATAAGTAATTTATGCAAGTCTCTGTGGGTTCGACATTCGATTTAACATTATATTACTTGCTACGACCACGTATACTTGCGTGTGTGGTTTGGGACCAACAGTCGCACCTGCGGGAGTGCAGGTGCGGAGGTAGGACCGCAAGTGCGGAATCGAGGCTAGGCTGAATATTTTTAAAACGTGAATTGTTGGCCATTTTTTCATTTCTTCTTTGGCTTGGGCGGCCTTGGGAGGCTTCAAAGAGAGGATTTCTTCTCGCATTTTCAAGGTAAGTAATTTCTTCACGTTTTTTAATTAAATACAAGATTATTACATAGATTTGGTATGGGAAATTGAGGAAAATTTGGAAATATTGAAGGAAACCTAGAAAATGGTAATTTGGATTTTTAGCCACGAATTTGAACATGGAATGTAGAGTAAATTGTATATTTGAACTAGTAAGGCTATGGGTAGAGTATATCTTCAAGAAATTTTGGATTCCGGGCACGTGGGCCCGAGGGAATTTTGGTCATTTCACTAAGCGGGGTTGGGAAATTATATAATTTGGAATTGTTGCAATATTAGAGTATATTTTCATTGGGTTGTCATTGTTTGGATAGTTTTGGGCGTTGTGCGTCCGTTTGGTGTCATCAGAAGGGCTTGGAGGCCGATTATGGAATCTCAGAGCGAGGTAAGTCTCCTTTCTAACTTTGTGAGGGGGAATTGTCCCCCTAGGTGAACTAATTAAGTATGTGTTACTATCTGCGGGGGCTACGTACGCGCGAGGTGACGGGAGTCCGTGCGTAGCTACTATTATGCCACGTCCGGGTAGCCTAGGACCCACTCGCATGCCTTACATGTTATACCTGTGATCTTGTATGTAATGTTAGACTGCTAATATAATTGAAATTGTAATTGAATGACTAAAGGAGATTAGAGTTTATTTTCTTAAGCATCTAAAAAGAGAATTTATTTCCTTCGCAGGAAATTGTGTTTCCGGATAAGGTTATGTTATTAATCATTATAAAAAGACTTGGCAAGTGAATTTCGAAAAAGGGGTTCAAATACTATTTTGTGGTTTTCAAAAGAGAAATCTGTCACTTACTTGAGTATTTATTTTCTCGACGTAGTCGGGATGGAATGTTGATTGTGCATGACTGCATGTGACCGCTTCACAATTTACATTCCATGAGTGGAGTGTTATTTCCCCCACTCTCATGGGAGCGGGTCGTACGCCACAACGAGATTCAAAAAAATATTATGGTTCGGGTTGTTCGACCCTCAGCAGTGCACATAGATGATTATTATGCTGGCTCAGGTCAGTTGTCCTTATCCCGTACGCGCATGCTAAATTGTTAAAAGTTTTTTCATGATTTTTGAAGTGATAAGATATTTGGGGGAAAATAAAAGAAGAAATTGTGGATTTATGATATTTGGGGGAAAATAAAGAGGAAATTGTTTATTTAAGATATTTTTGGAAAAAAGTGAGTAGTAACCGTTTGTTTATTTCCAATTTTTACTTGGATTTCAGTGCCTTATATATATGCTGCTTTACTACATTTAGATGTCTATCGTATTCATCTTATACTGTTAATTCATTTGCTGGCCCTTAGTGATTGTCTAATTCGACCTCTCGTCACTACCTCTTTGAGGTTAGGCGGGCGACTTACTGAATACACGTTATTTTTGTACTCATGCTACACTTGCTGTGCATTTTATTGCACATGTACTTTCATAGCAATATAGAGGATTCAGAGACTTAGGCAAGCTGCATCATCCGGAGGCGATCCGCAGCTGACAGAGTCTCCCTCGTACTGTATTTATTTTAATTTTAAAATTCCTTGTCCAACTTGTATTTCGGACATGCTTTGTAATGATTGTATACATTCTTAAAAATTGCTCATGTACTTGTGACACCGGGTTCTGGGGTATGTTGGGATATATTTGCTAAAGTGTAGTATTCAAACCATTGTTTTTAAATTAACATATTTTATTTGGTTAGTATGTAATAAAGTGAAAGGAAATTTTTTTCATAAATGTTAAACCAAGAAATTATTTCAATTAATTTATGTTTTGGCTTGCCTGACAATGGTGTTCGGCGCTATCACGACCTTATGGATTTTGGGTCGTGACATTTTGTATCAGCGAATTCCTGATTTACTGTAGCTACCTTTGCCTCAGTAAAACTTCTGGTTTATTGTGACTGCTTTTGTTTTAGTAAACTTCTGGTTTATTGTGATACATGATGTAGTACAAATTGAAGAATAAAGTGGGTAACTTCTCACATACATATTACTTTACCCCTTATGATTGTGGAAACAGGAAGATTTTCAATCTTTCAATCAATTGTACTCTCAATATGATAGCCATTTGTATTAGTATACTTCAGGTTTACTACAACATATATTTTGACCATAATCATATAATATGAATGACATATTTGTATATAAGCTCTTCGAGAGTCTTCATTTTTATCCACAATCTAATATTATTTGGACACTACTAGTGTCATCAGTCTTTTAGACAAAGAATTAGCTCTTCAGGAGTTTTTGATAAATTTTGTACTACCAAATATCGCTCAGACACTTTTGCTGACATGAGAAAAAAAGTCATAATCAAATGAACAATAGAAAGATAATACTAAATTTATATATACAAGAAATTAAGAATTTCAATATTTTTACCACCAACTTTGTGACAAATGTCTCTTTCAGGGAGAAACGCTATTAACATCTGAATATTTTATATCGAAGCGGCAACCACATAATCATTACATCATTCAGGGAAAGATACATAAGTTGTTATTTCCTTCGGGGAACTCAATAACAAAGTATAATATATTGATGTGGTTGCAGTAGAAAATATTCTACAAGAATGCTTTTGTCTTAGATTGATATTTAATAAAATTATCCAAGATGTTTTACGTACAACAGGTACGTGCGACAATGATTTTTATGCCACAAAATAATATTTATATCCTCTGTTATTCTAACTCTTCATGAGGTGAATCGTGGTATTTCTTCATTCACTCCAGGGAATGAAAATGTGCTTCAAAAATAACTTTGAATAGCCCATTATTTTGTTTAAGCACAGAAAGACACAGTTTCATAATATTTTCCTTCTTCAGGAGAAAAATTCAGATGTTTTACTACTCCAGAAGAAAATTCAAAATACGAAATATTGAGTATATATATTCTCTAAATCATATTACCTCTTCTGGAGGTGAATCATAATATATTCACATTAAGAGGACGCTTATATTTACAAGCTTTATTAATATCGTCACATTCACTTCACGGAATGGATTAATATTATATAAAGTTATCTTCCTTCAAGAGATGAAGCATAATTATCTGAACATGGAATAACCACATTAAATTGTAATAGCGTCTGACCTCTTTTAATATATTTGCTACTTCAGGAGAAAATCGAGGTATGTATGTAATAGGGAGAAATTTTCTCTAACTTATCTTCATTGTAACCATAGCAGGCCTAAATTATCACTTCTGGTGGTCATAGGTATATACCACTTCTGGTGGTTAACAAAATTTTGTTACAATGAGATATATGAAACATCCAACCACTTATGGTGATCGTACGCTTCTTATGAATTATGCTGGAATTCAAGCGATGCTCTACAAGAGAAAATTTGATGTCTCTTTGAAATTTTGTTCTTCGAGAACAAATTTGAGGCATGAATTGTCAAATGAACCAATGATGCTCCTTAGGGCCAATGAACAAGAATCATATTGTTAGTAGCAAAAAATAAGGAATGTCTGATATGTAGGAAGTACTAACCTTTTGAGTAGAACTCTTAATTATGGCGATTGGATATGATTTATATTCATAAACTTTTGCAAACTCAACTCAACAAATAGTTAGTATTCAAAAATATATGAAAGTGCAAAAATTAATGTCACAAGTCCTTTGCTACAAACCTACTTCAAGACAGCAAAGCAGCAAAGGAAAATAATTGTGCATTCATAAAGACAAAGTGATATAGTAAAACCTTTAAGCCAAACATGGAATTATTTCCATGCTTACTTTGCTAATATGGAAATAAAATACTGACACCAAAGAAGTATCAATATTTCAAACCACCGTAAAAAGGGTAGAAATCCATGAATACAACAGTTTGATCTTACTTCTAGTGAGAACCGATGCCTTTGGACGAGGATAACTATGGTAATACATCTTTCAAAGTAAGTGCTCAAGGCAGAGTATCGTGCTAATAACGTGTTATAAAATAACGACTGTAAAGTAAATAAATCGAAGGAAAGTATAGAGAGAGATTGATATATTATTCAACTTCAAACTGGTGTACATAATGAACTTAAAACTCTTCTATTTATAGAAGAAAGGAAGCAGCTGCGAGGCTTTTCAGGAAGCAGTTGTGAAGCTTTTCTTTAGCTGCTTGTATGTTGTCTGCATGAGCTGCTTGCAACCTGCCTATTTAATAAGAAGCTACTGCAAATCATTTCATTGAATTGCTTGCAACCTGCCTGCATCAGCAACTTGTAAGCTGCTACTGCAAGCTGCTATGTAAGCTGCTTGTAAGTTTCTTGTAAGCTGCTACCGTACAAGACATAGATAATCTTCTACGAGGATAATATTTATTCGTAACGGAGTACCGAAATAATAAGCTTCTTCAGGAAGCTTATTTCTAATAGAATACCAAATAGATAAACATATTTACGGCGGAGTCTCATATGGATAAGCTTCTCCAGGAAGCTTATGAACATCCATAATATAATATATATTTATAACATAAATCCCTTTTTACCCTTTTCACAATAGAAACTTCTGTTTTTTTCTATCTATCCGCACGTCTCACAGTCACATGCATACACACGTTAACTCATTTTCTTTTTCATTCTAGATAAATACACACAATTCATTCACAGGGACGTTGATAAAATTTTCAAAAGCATAGACTCACATAGGGGTGTTCAAACTTGTATACGGTCAAAATCGGACTCGTTCGATTTTGTATGATTAATTGAGACCAGGATGTCAGGCCAAGATTCGATCCCGTATTATATTGGATCTTAACATGAAGATACATTACCAAGCTCGTAATTTCGAAAACCAATTGAGATCGAGACCAGTCGAGGTCGAGACCGAACGAGATAGGCATCGAGCGAGACCGAAGAAAGCCTGCTGAGTCGAATAATGAAAAGTCGATATATCTGTGATCGTGCAAGGATCGTGGCGGAAATCTTGGTACGGATCAAGTCGAGACCGGTTAATTAGTCAATCATGAGATTTTCTCTCTTAAGGGGATTCCAATCATTTTTATAATCATCATATTAACGCATAACAAAGCAATACATAACATTTTATCTCTTAAGCATTCTTACTCCGATGTTCAGTTTATACTTCTCAATAACAGACTTAGTTGGTTCGAGGGCGATCTAGCTCGAGGGTCAAAGCTACGTATTACATTGGTTTGCTTTATTTTACAGTTCATTTCTAATATCAATTCTCATATTTCTCAATTTGTGCCAAGTGAAATCACGTATAATTAAAATCACTTATAAATTTAATTGTTATCCGATGTTAAGGGTAAACAAAACCGAATCGGAAAATCGGACAAAACAGAAAAATCAAACCAAACCGACTAACAAAATAACTATCATGTGTTACTAACAAAATTCTCCCATTGGAATATTTTAATAAATCATATGTTTGTCAATTTTCTCAATATTTATTAAACATATATTCACTTATCAAAAGTTTATCTATGACTTTAACAAAGTAAGATTTAAATAATATTTATGTAAAAAAAAGCCGAAAACCCAAAAACCCCAATAAAATCGAACCAATACAAATCGATATAGTTGATTTATTTGATTTTAATAAATACATAACCAATCCGGTACACATTCAAGACTCACATATACATTCTACCAGACAAAGTCCATACTAGCCCAATTCCACTCTTCATCCTTACCCACTAGCCATTTTCCCTGGCAGGACTCATTACCACTCCTACAGAAAACTATATTTTTATACCACTATTTTCACCTTCTCGATTGCAAAAGGCAGTTGAATTTTCATCAACGCCAGCACATTTGGGTTCATGGTTAGAGAGAGAATGTCGAATCAAAAGTGTCACGACCCAAATTTCCCTCCGTTGGGTATCGTGATGGCACCTAGTCTTAAGGACTAGGTAAGCCTAATATTCAGGGATAACAACAATAATAAATAGAATCTAATACTTTTCTGAAATGAATAATTCTTTACACATTTTATATTCCCAAAACCTGGAAGTACAAGTCATAAGCTTTTAAAATTTACACTAAAACTCCTAAAAACATCACTGTTCAGAAATAAGTGCAACAATGCAAACAAAATATAAGATGGTGACTCCGAAACCACGAACGCTGAAGCGGTTTACCTTGAGTCTCCACAACAGCAACCGCGCTACTATCAATCACTCTGCCGGCAATGCGAAAACCTAGAATCTACACAAAAATGTGCAGAAGAATAGTATGAGCACACAACAGCGGTGCCCAGTAAGTATCAAGACTAACCTCGGTGAAGTAGTGACGAGGACTAGTCAAGACACCCACTGGTCTAATAAAAATTGAACAAGTATAAATATAGAAATCAGGGGAATAATGATATACATAAAGGCTAAGCAATATAGCTAACAAGCCAGTGAATTCGATAAAGAATGAAAACAATAAGTATCAGCGGAAACCATGAAGTAACACAAAGACTGGATAGATCACAGACAAACCCGGCATGTAAATATACAGCACGAGCATGTAATGACTCAACAATTTCAACCATTTCTACATCAAATTCATAGTCATCTCCACGAGGTTCCGAACCTCGGACAAATCTTCACTTACGGGTCCCAATATCCGAACCCTAACACTTGGCAACTTGCGCCCTCATTCGAGTACTAACTGCACGGACGACTCACGTGCCAATTGGGTCATTCCCACGCATACGGTAAGCACAACAAAATTACCTATATTTGACAACAACAAGGAGTCCTGAATCCATTAGTAGTACTTAATTATGTGTGTGCTTGTGCAGGTGTCCTAACATGATTTCAACAACCAATAGACATAAGAAAAAAAAAAGGGGCAACACGTATAGTTTCATCTCACAAATTTCTACACGAATGAACTCACACAGTAAGTGTTCCAGTACATAATATCAACAACAAAGAATGCCCCCAGGCCAACACAATTATCACAAACAATCCCTGCCATAGCCTACCTTGTCACGCCACGTGTGCAATATTAAAGTATATGCCCCGCCTTGTTTCTCCATACGTGCATAAACATGTTCCCACCTTGTCACGCCACATGCGCAACACTCAATCTCGTATCCCGCCTTATCACGCCGCATGTGCAATTATAAATAGTAACACGGCATGGCAGAAACCTCGGGCAAATCCCCATATCAACAACCGCACGGCAGAAACCCCATGCATCACCAAATCAAGTACAACAACAACAACAGTGGCAACAGTTCAAGATACAATTAGTACATCAACTCAAGAACCTTCGACCACAAGGAAGGGAAATAACATGTAACAGCCGCACCTAATTACACGGGTGAACAACAAGAAATCAACACAAATCCGATAACTCCATATAAGGCAAGTCACGAAGGTATAGAATATCTTAACTTCCTTTAAGGTTGAGCAGTTACGAGAATATTCAGCAACTTCAACTTAAGGACAAGCAGCAGAGAATAATCACAACTTCATTTAAGACCAAAACAATTATAGTTTGAGATGAAGATAATTGCAAATTTGAGATACGCAGTTAAGAAGATATATCATGACAATAAAGGAAATAAACCTTGAGATAAGTCAATTAGGAGTCAAGTAGGCAATATGAGTAAATCCAAAAGTAAGAACTTCCACATTTAAGAAAATAAAGATGTCACTAGAAATTAGGAAATTCAATCATGCTAAGGACACTTCATACTCGACGAATATAAGGATCTAAGATTGCTAAATGGTCAACTTTCCAAAAATATGTCCGAGCATGCGCTCGTCACTTCGCGTACACGGACTACAATCAACATAGAAGACTCAAATCCTAAGGGGTAATTCCCCCACCCAAGGTTAGGCAAGATACTTACCTCAAAGACGACATCCCGGTACTCTCGGACGGCTCAAAATCAACTAAAACAACTACAAAATACATATAAAACGTATAAGGAAAGATTCCGAATAATAAAGTATCGATCTTTATAAAATCATAAAAATCGACCCAAAAGTCGACCTCCGGGCCCGCACCTCGGAACCTGACAAATTTTATAAATTCTGATTACCCATTCCGATACGAGTTCACCCATACCAAATTTATCCAATTCCGATAACATTTGGTCATTCAAATCATGAATTTTCATTTTTGAAGTTTTCTTTCAAAACCCACAATCCCCTCACCCCAAAACACAATTTAAATGATAAAAGCAAGAACTAATTCATGAAATGTATTTAATTCTAGTGAAAGAACACTTACCCACTCGATTTGTTAGAAAATCCCACAAGGAATCGCCCAAAATCGAGTTATAGAAGTCAAAATATGTTTAAAATGGTGAAACCCCCGATTTTGCAAACTTATATTCTGCCCAGGTGTTTTGTGAATCGCGATCGAGGAACATGGTTTGCGATCACGAAGAAGAAAGAGGAAAGCTGACCAGGTTGTTCATCACGAACGCGAAAAGGAGTTCGCAAAGACGGAGAAGGAGAACAGGAAGCTATGAGATCGCGTACTGAAGAATGCGAACACGAAGAACAAAGTTTGGGCGACCAGCAGGGACACATCGCGATCGGGAAAGAATCAGTGCGATCGCGATGAAGGAAAAACGGGCGGGGCAAACAGAACACTACGCGATCGCGGCTTGAGCTATGCGATCGCGAAGGAGAGCAACAGACACCAGAAATAGCAGTTCAAAAATGGAAGAAAGGACCCGTAGCCCATCCGAAACACACCTGAGGCCCTCGATACCCCGTCTAATCACACAAACAAGTCATGTAACCTAACACGGACTCGCTCGAGGTTTCAAACCACATAAAACAACACTCAATCGATGAATTAAACAAAAAATTCAATGAAATTCCTCAAAACATCTTTAAACATCAAAATTTGAATTTAAGGTCTGAATCACGTCAAACTAAGTCCGTTTCTTACCAAATTTCACAGATAACACATATAAATCATATCGAACCTGTACCGGGCTCCGAGACCATGATACGGGCCCGATATCACAGGTTTCACCTCAAATTTTATTTTCAAAAACCTTTATATTTTTCATTAAATAATTTTCTTTAAAAATTTATTTCTCGGACTTGGGACCTCGGAATTCGATTCCGGGCATACGCCCAAGTCCCATATTTTCTAACGAACTCTCCAGGACCGTCAAATCACGGGTCCGGGTCCGTTTACCAAAAACGTTGACTGAAGTCAACTTTATTCAAATTTCCAATACAAAATTTTTGTTTTTTCAGTTTTTACATAAGGGCTTCCCGGCTACACGCCTGGGCTGTGCACGCAAACCGAGGTAAGATAGAAGGAGGTTTTCACGACCTCAAAACACAGAATTAGCTAGAAATATACGGGATGACCTTTCGGGTCATCACAATCTCCCCCTCTTAAACAAACGTTCGTCCTCGAACGTGCTAAGATTCACTTTGAACTCATCCAATCAGTGATTGAGCATTTCCAACACACACACCCGGGTGATCCCACGTCACCCCAACCTACGTAAGCCTGACGACACCACCACAACCGCAATTTATCTTTTCTAATACTAGCGATAAGTCTCATACCTCAATTTTTGACCTTCTACTCATTTCCAAAAAACCCGATTCTAAATCCACATCCGATATTAGCCCCAACCAGCTACATTAACTCATGACTATACCCATAAGGTACGACCACACAATATGGCACATCACGCATAGGCTCATAATAACACTTGGGTCGCAATGGCGGCCCAAACTCAACTCAGCATTGGCAATTGGCCCCATATCTGATAGAACTATATTCCCAACCTCTATCACACTTAATAAAGCAAAAAACACGAAGACTTCACAACCTTGACACCCAAATCACCAAGCCACAACTAACACCACCGGGCACACACCCCGCAAGATAGAACTCAAGGAGCACAAAACGAAAATGACTGAATATGAAAGAAGAAACACATAAGGAAACTATCAGACAAGCCCGACATGCACGACTTACTATCAATGCTAACTTACACAACAACATAACAAGGAAGGAACCTAATCACATTAAAAAATCACAAGGATACCATCCTGATACAATTTCCACTGCGGTACTCAGCCCAGTCCAAACATATTGGCTCACAAAATATCACGAGGACCTCGCCCTCAACTCTAAATCACATACCGAAACTATATCATACCAATTGAAATTCATCCACTAATTCATCTCAGCTGATAAAATCATATTGCTAGCTGATCTCACATCTCGATGGAGTATCAAAATCACAACTCGTAAACAAAATACTCAGGAATCACATCAAACTTACCGTACTGGACAACAGGAATTTACTACTAGTCTCATATCTCTCAATATTGAATAGAGACAAACAATAGACATGGGCTACTACTCACAGAATCTCCCAACAGAAGCAAACACAAAAATAGAGCGCAAAGCATGAAACTCACTCATAAACAAAACAACAATGAGGGAACTCGTCCCGACCAGCTGAGCTATAATGAAATACAAATGGTGCCCCTATGTAACAAAACAAAGCATACCTGTACTATAACATCTGGCATAACGGCCTCCAGTCTACTATACGAAACACATCAACGGGCCGGGCTACCCCCTCTCGGGCGCCCTCTACTAGCCTAAGTGCCCTGCTGTAACACATCTGCCCGGAGCCTGGGATAATCTCTCATCATGTGGATGATATCTCCACACTCAAAACAACCTCTCTGCTGACGTGGCTATGGAAACTGCACGGCTCCAGTACTCTGAGACACATGGGTACCTGAAACCCCATGTGAAGCCGGCAATGTAAACTGAATTGGCTGGCCTATAAAACCTCTATCGTGTCGTACCCTGCCTCCATAATAAGGACCAGTAAATCTCTCCGGCCCACGAGGCCTCCTCACTTCTCTACCCTCTCTCTCTTAACCTCGTCTGACATCTCTATCATAGTCCCGCCTGTCGTCTCTCTCACGATCCAGCATACCCTCAACTCTGCGAGCAATCCATACCACCTGCTGAAATGAAATATCCGACTCTAACTCCCGAGCCATGTTAAACCGAATATCGTGCCTGAGGCCCTCAATGAATCTGCGAACACGCTCTCTAACTATAGCAACCAAAGTAGGTGCATGCCTGGCCAAAACTGAACCTGACGGCATACTCTGATACTGACATAGTGCCCTAGCAGAGCCGCTCAAACTCCGCACGCCATGCATCTCGGAGGGACTGAGGTACAAACACATTCAAGAACATATCTGAAAACTGACCCCATGTAAGTGAAGCTGCCTTGGCCAGGCTACCCAACTCATATGCCCGCCACCACTGATAAGCCGCTCCCCTAAGCTGGAACATAACGAAAGCAACCCTGCTCGTCTCCACAATACCCATAGTACGAATAATGCGGTGACACTCCTCCAGGAAACCCTGGGCATCATCTGTCGCCAATCTACTGAAGGTAGGGGGTGGTACTTCTTGTACCTCTCGAGTCTAAGTTGTTCCTCCTCAGATGTTGCTACCCTAACCACGGGCGGAACTGGGATCCCAAGATTTGCTGCCATGACATCTGGAACCTGACCAACCTGATCTCGCTGCTCTGGAGTATGGGCGACGGGAGTCTGAGCTCCTCCCCCGCCCTTTGAAGTAGCTGGTGCACCCGTAATCCATCCCGCCTAAGTTAAGGTACCAATCACATCACAGAACTGTGCCAAAGTCTCCTGAAGTCCGGGTGTAACAACACGTGCCTCCGGTCCCCCAACTTGAATTGTTGGTGGCTCCTCAACGGCTGCTCTAGAAGGTGCCCTAGCAACGGCACGTGCCCCTCGTCAACCTCTGCCTCTACCTCTGCTCCTGACGGCATCTGCTCCGGAGGTAACATCCTCAGAATCTGCAGCTCGCGTCCTCACCATCTGTGAGAGAATGGAATGATAAATTTCAAACTTCAAGATCAATGAACTCGCACGATAGGAAAGAAGGAAGTGAAGTTAACCTAATAGTCCCGTAGCCTCTCGAAGATAATTACAGACGTCTCCGTACTGATCCGCAAGACTCTACTAAACTCACTTATGACTCGTAGCACCTATGAACCTAGGGCTCTGATACCAACTTGTCACGGCCCAAATTTCCCTCTGTTGGGTATCGTGATGGCACCTAGCCTTAAGGACTAGGTAAGCCTAATATTCAGGGATAACAACAATAATAAATAGAATGTAATATTTTCTGAAATGAATAATTCTTTACACATTTTATATTCCCAAAACCCGGAAGTACAAGTCATAAGCTTTTAAGAATTTACACTAGAACTCATAAAAATACCACTGTTCAGAAATAAGTGCAACAGTGCAAACAAAATATAAGATGGTGACTCCGAAACCGCGAACGCTGAAGCAGTTTACCTTGAGTCTCCACAACAGCAACTGCGCTACAATCAATCACTCGGCCGGCTATGCGAAAACCTGGAATCTGCACAAAAATGTGCAGAAGAGTAGTATGAGCACACCACAGCGGTGCCAGTAAGTACCAAGACTAACCTCGGTGAAGTAGTGAAGAGGACTACTCAAGACACCCACTGGTCTAATAAAAACTGAACAAGTATAAATATAGAAATCAGGGAAGTAATGATATACATAAAGGCTACACAATATAGCTAACAAGACACTGAATTCGATAAAGAATGAAAACATTAAGTATCAGCGAAAACCATGAAGTAACACAAAGACTGAATAGATCACAGACAAATCCGGCATGTAAATATACAATACGAGCATGTAATGACTTAACAACTTCAACCATTTCAACATCAAATTCATAGTCATCTCCATGAGGTTCCGAACCTCGGACAAATCTTCACTTACGAGTCCCAATATCCGAACCCTAACACTTGGCAACTTGCGCCCTCATTTGAGTACTAACTGCACGGACGACTCACGTGCCAATTGGGTCATTCCCACCCATACGGTAAGCACAACAAGAGTATCTACATTTGACAACAACAAGGATTCCTGAATCCACTAGTAGTACTTAACTACGTGTGTGCTTGTGCAGGTGTCCTAACATGATTTCAACAACCAATAGACATAAGGAAAACAAAAGGGGCAACACTTATAGTTTCATCTCACAAATTTCCACACGAATGAACTCAAATGGTAAGTGTTCCAGTACATAATATCAACAACAAGGAATGCCCCCAGGCCAACATAATTATCACAAACAATCCTTACCATAACCCACCTTGTCACGCCACGTGTGCAGTATTAAATTATATGCCCGCCTTGTTTCGCCACACATGAATAAACATGTCCCCACCTTGTCACACCACATGCGCAACACTCAATCTCGTATCCCTTCTTATCACGCCGCATGTGCAATTATCAATAGTAACACGGCACGGCAGAAACCTCGTACAAATCTCCATATCAACAACCGCACGGCAGAAACCTCGTGCATCACCACAACAAGTACAACAGCAGCAGTGGAAACAGTTCAAGATACAATTAATACATCAACTCAAGAGCCTTCGGCCACAAGATAGGCAAAACAAGTTCACGAGAAATAAACATAATAAGGAGAGCTAGGCATATTACGAATCACTCAACAAGGAAGGGAAATAACATGTAACAACCGCACCTAATTACACGGGTGAACAACAAGAAATCAACACAAATCCGATAACTCTATATAAGGCAAGTCACGAAGGTATAGAATATCTAAACTTCCTTTAAGGTTGAGCAGTTGCGAGAATATTCAACAATTTCCACTTAAGGACAAGCAGCAGATAATAATCACAACTTCATTTAAGACCAAAGCAATTATAGTCTAAGATGAAGATACTTGCAAATTTGATATACGCAGTTAAGAAGATATAGCATGACAGTAAAGGAAATAAACCTTCAGATAAGTCAATTAGGAGTCAAGTAGGCATTAGGAGTAAATCCAAAAGTAAGAACTTCCACATTTAAGCAAATAAGTATGACACTAGAAATTAGGAAATTCAATCATGCTAAGGACACTTCATACTCGACGAATATAAGGATCTAAGATTCCTAAAGGGTCAATTTTCCACAAATAAGTCCGAGCATGTGCTCGACACCTCGCGTACAAAGACTACAATCAACATAGAAGACTCAAATCCTAAGGGGTAATTCCCCCACACAAGGTTAGGCAAGATACTTACCTCAAAGATGACAACCCGGTACTCAAAAATAGACTTCTCGGGCGGGAAGGTCTCCGGAAGGCTCAAAATCAACTAAAACAACTTCAAAATACATATAAAACGTATAAGGAACGATTCTGAATAATAAAGTATCGATCTTTACAAAATCATAAATATCAACCCAAAAGTCGACCCCCGGGCCCGCACCTCGGAACCCGACAAATTTTATAAATTCTGATTACCCATTCCGATATGAGTTCACCCATACCAAATTTATCCAATTCCGATAACATTTGGTCATTCAAATCATGAATTTTCATTTTTGAAGTTTTCTTTCAAAACCCACAATCCCCTCACCCCAAAACACAATTTAAATGATAAAAACAAGAACTAATTCATGAAATATATTTAATTCTAGTGAAAGAACACTTACCCACTCGATTTGTGTGAAAATCCCACAAGAAATCGCCCAAAACCGAGTTTTAGAAGTCAAAATATATTTAAAATGGTGAAACCACCGATTTTGCAAACTTATATTCTGCGGAGGTGTTTTGTGAATCGCGATCGCGGAACATGGTTTGCGATCACGAAGAAGAAAGAGGAAAGCTGCCCAGGTTGTTCATCGCGAACGCGACAAGGAGTTCGCGAACGCGGAGGAAGAGAACAGGAAGCTATGCGATCGCGTACTGAAGAATGCGAACACGAAGAACAAAGTTTGGGTGACTAGCAGGGACACATCGCGATCGCGAAAGAATCAGTCCGATCGCGATTAAGGAAAAATGGGCGAGGAAAACAGAATACTACGCGATCGCGGCTTAGGCTACGCGATCGCGAAGAAGAGCAACAGACACCAGAAACAACAGTTCAAAAATGGAAGAAAAGGACTCGTAGCCCATCTGAAACACACCCGAGGCCCCCAAGACCCCGTCTAATCACACAAACAAGTCATATAACCTAACACGGACTAGCTCGAGGTTTCAAACCACGTAAAACAACACTAAATCGATGAATTAAGCAAAAAATTCAATGAAATTCCTCAAAACTTCTTTAAACATAAAATTTTGCATTTAAAGCCCGAATCACGTCAAACTAAGTCCGTTTCACACCAAATTTCACAGATAACACATATAAATCATATGGAACATGTACCGGGCTCCGGAACCATGATACGGGCCCGATATCACAGGCTTCACCTCAAATTTCATTTTCAAAAACCTTTATATTTTTCAGAAAATAATTTTCTTTAAAAATTCATTTCTCGGACTTGGGACCTCGGAATTCGATTCCGGGCATACGCCCAAGTCCCATATTTTCCACCGGACCCTCCAGGACCGTCAAATCACGGGTTCGGGTCCGTTTACCAAAAACGTTGACTGAAGGCAACTTTATTCAAATTTCCAATACAAAATTTTTGTTTTTTCAGTGTTTCACATAAGGGCTTCCCGGCTACACACCCGGGATGCGCACGCAAATCGTGGTGAGATAGAAGGAGGTTTTCACGACCTCGGAACACATAATTAGCTAGAAATATACGGAATGACCTTTCGGGTCTTCACAAAAAGCAATAGTTTTGTCATAATGTTTGGTGTGTCTAGATAATGCATGTGTGCTGGCCATTTCACAAGATAATGAATGTTGCAGACCCGAAGTTAGAGGTTCAAAGTTCAGGAAACAGTGTCTTGAATCCAGAATTTCGCGGCTCAAAATTCAGGATGCAATATCCTGAAGTTCAAAAATCACGATCAAAATTTAGGGTATTGTGCACCAAAGTTTGAACTCCAGGGTTCAAAATTCAGGACATCGAAGTTCAAAATTAAGTTTAAATTATACAGTTTAATCTTTATGTATTTTTTGTTAAAGTGTCCCAATGTTTGAATTGACTGCCCTATGGTTCACTTGTAACAGTGTAAACTTCAAGACATGCACAATGTCCTAAAGTTGACTTATAACAATGCAAAATTCAGGACATTATGTCCTAAAGTTCACTTGTGGTAATGGAAACTATATTTTAAAATTCATATGTAGCAATGCAAAATTTATAGGTCATCGTGTCATAAATTTCACTTATGACAATGCAATCTATGTCTAGAAATCACATGTACAACGCAAATTTTAAGACAGTGTATCTTGAAGTTCACTTATGATAATGCTAACTTCAGGACAATATGTCCTGGAGTTCACATATAATAGTGCAAATTTTAGGACTTTAAATGTTTTCAACTGCAACTCAGTATTATATCCAAACGCCATAGTTGTCACGAGTACAACCACGTCCAAGTATCTCTTGTTATATTTCTTTTTACTGATAATATAATACGAGAGTCGTGCAAAGGAAGGTGCTTGTATGTACAAAATGATTTGAGCTAAGGAAAAAAAATATATTTTTGCTAGATAGCAAAGAAGAAAAATATAGAGTTTTGTGTTTTCTTTTGAGAATTTGAATCAGTTTATTGGAAATAAGGCCTTTGTCCTAGTTTTTGAAATTATTAGAAGCATGTGGCTGAAGAAGAAATGACGAAAGAAAAAGAAGCAGTACTATTGTCTGAAGGAGTAACATTGTCCACGTATTACTTGCTTACAAAACAGCTGCTAATGTCAATACTTCTTAACACTCTCCTTTGTTGTTTCCACTCTCCTTTTATGAACCCGTTTATCATCTTGTAATTGTTCTTTAACAATATTAAATATAAAAATTAACTAGGGAGAATGATACAGTTACCCACAAAAATAAAATTATTTATTTTTGTCTATTCATTTATTTTTTTATCCATTAAACTAATTATATTTTCTCCCCATAGTAAATTTTTTGGAGAAATTTCTCCTTTTTCTCTAATTCTTTTTTATTTCTATGCTTCTTTTCTTTTTTTCCTTTTTTTGGTTTCTTTTCTCCTTTTTTTTTTCTCGTTTTCTTCTTTTTTTTCTTTTTCTTTTTTCCTTTTATAATTTCATTTTAACTTCTTTTTTTAATATTCTTTTTCTCTTCATAATTTAATTTCATTTAATGTTTTTATTATTTTTTATTATTCTTTTTTTATATAACAAGAAAAAATAACTGATATAGTAAATATTTGTTCACTTTTTTAATATAACTAGTATAATATATATATTTTTTTCTTTCTCATTTTTTAAATTCAATTATTAAACTGAAGTAATATCAGCTATCACTTGATCTAATTCACTGAATATCACACTGACTACTGCTGAGCATCATAAATTACATAATCAAATTCTAAGAATCAAAACATGGTTGCCATGCAAAATTTGATCTCCTTCCCTACAAATATCAATACACACTCTCTCATTAACAGTAATACAATCAGTTATAGAGCAAGAAAATGTAATCTACAACAGCCAAATCTCCATATATACTAGTTACAATAAAAATGATAATAAAATATTAAAAAATGCAATAAAAGTATAAGTAGCAAAAAGACTTCTAGTACCATGTGATACCAATATAGTATATATCTATACCAACAGAGCATATGATTGCTCTAGAATATTGCTACAACTATCTGTGACTATACTACTGTACCAAAACATTAAAGGACGCAATAAAAGTATGAGAAAATTACATGCTTGTATTGCAACCTAAATATTCGCAAAACAACTTGCTCATTCCGTATACTAACATGAGTATATAGTTGTATGAAATTGTTCCAACAATTGTTTATAACTATAAAAACTATTACATAATACACATAATTTATGTCCATCAGCACACAAAAATTTCAGCACTACAAATCATGTTCATATAAATAATTTCATAATAAAATTCACTTAAAATGCAGCTAAAACAACCAAAACAATGCTCAAACTACCATATGATACCAATATGGCATATAACTATACCAACATGGTATACAAATTTACTGATTAATTACCGGCAACTATATGACTATACTATTATTACATAACACACATGCATAAAGAAAAAATTAAAAAAATAGTGTACCACATATTAATATAGTAAAGTATTTCAAGATATTGTACTATATTATTATTATTATTATTAAAAGAAAATCAAATATTATACTAATTAAATGCAGCTAATACAATCAAAAAATGATTCAACTAGCATATGATACTAATATAGTATATAGCTATACTAATAGGGTACATAGTTGGAATGAATTGTATACCAAAATAGTTGTATACTATTTGGGTATACAATCCAAATTTGTCTTCTTCTCTGATTCAACTATATTTCAACCCAAAATTCTAAAATCTACTACAAATCTCTACCAAATTAACTAAAACTTTAGCTACAACCTCCAATCAACTTTCCAAACAAACCCATGTAGTATCAGATCAAAACAATTAAAAACTCAAACAAACCAAGTTATGAGTTTCAAGCTTCAAGGTCCTTCAATGGTGGATTTAAATTTTTATACAATAAATCTCCAAAAACCAGCAAACAAAAGTACAATCTACACATCAAAGAACAATAACTAATGAATTTTAATAATAAAACACTATAAAAATCATATATGACATTTTAAACTCATTCATATGGAGTTTCAATTTTTTTTTTTCAGATTTGAAATTACGTCCATTATTTTTATGTGATAATGACTAATAATCAGTTGAAAAGAAGATTATTACGGTGTAGTACTCTTGGCAACATCGATGGAGATTTATGATGATATTTACATGATTGTGGATCTTTCAAATGGGAAAGAAAGAATATCAGATGGTCAAATAAAATTGGGGATGGGTAAGCTGGTAATTAATTTTAGATGGAAAGGTATTTATTATAATAAGTTTAACAATGGGTAAAGATGGATAAATACTTTAATTTTAATAGGTAGCTCGTGTAGTTTCCCTATAGCAGGCTCACCCAGCCCAATTAACACAGACTATGGACGCATCAAATTACTACTATCTAATCCTGGTCCGAACAGACTTTGTTCGATTGTGTTCACAGCTATCAGAGTAACAACGACACTATGCACGTCTTCGCAGTGTTAAGGATAAAAAAATACTTAACAAAGGGAATAGATTATGAAAATATTTAGAGGTTTGCAAATGGACGATGGATGTGCAACGGTCTCAAGTTAGAAGCTAGAGCAGTTTGATGTCAAGACTAATACAAGGCTAGGGTATTTAAAACCCTGCGAGAAGATACATTGAGCATATGTGCCTGCTCCAGTTTACGCTGACTGAGCACAAACTGAAAGGGAATAGAAAAGGTTTCTGATGCATTTTTGTTGGTCCCAAATTTGATTTGTCCATCTTTCATTCTCATGTTTGTTTGATTATTTCATGCACTGTTTTTTTCACTCACTGCTATATATTAAGTATCATTTAGAAAGAAAAGAATAAAAGTGCAATTGTTGTGTGTGTTTGAAATTACTCTTGAGTTAAGACTCAAGCTCGTTTGAAGAAGAAGAAGAAGAATTGAATGTGACAGTAAGAGGATTTAGAGTACAAAGAAGAGAGAGAAATATTAGAGAAGAGAGAGAAATGAGCGTGCATTTAATATATCAAAGTTAAGTGTCTTTTACAATGAGTAATGTAGGTATATATATATATATAGTTATATTAATCAACTAATTAACTAATTAACTAATTAACACTAACTATACTAACTAACTTAACTAGTATGTAATTACAAATACTTCTTTTTATATTAACTACTATCTTTCTCTACACTCCCCCTCAAGCTAGGTACTGAAAAGACATCAAAAATTCCTAGCTTGGAAGAAAGATATTCATGCTGCACTTTGTTGAGCCCTTTGGTTAGAATTTCAGCAGGTTGTTCCTTTGTTGATATATAAGTTGTTTTGATAAGGCCGTGAATGATTTTTTTCCTGATAAAATGACAGTTGATTTCAATGTGTTTGGTCCTTTCATGATATACTGGATTTGCTGCAATTTGGATTGCAACTTCACTATCACTGAACACTTCAATTGGCAACTTGATAGTAACACCCAGTTCTTGTAATAAACCAGTTAGCCAAATAATTTCTGCCACTATTGTTGTAAAACTTCTGTACTCAGCTTCTGCTGAGCTTCTTGAAACTGTTGTTTGTTTCTTGCATTTCCACGATATTAAAGAATTTCCAAACTTAACTAAGTATCCTGACTTTCTTGAGAAAGGACATGCATCCCAGTCTGCATCACAATAAGCTGATACAGTATTGTTGGAATCACTTGAAAGAAGTATTCCTTGCCCTGGATTGTTCTTAATATATTTAACAATTCTTAGAGCAACTTCCATGTGAGATTTTTTTGATTTTTGTAGAAATTGACTTAGTGTTTGAACACTAAAGGATATATCTAGTCTTGTCATTGTTAAATATAATAGTTTGCCTATCAACCTTTGATAAGAGACTATATTTGCTAACTCTTCATTAATTAACACATTAGAACTTGTTTTGTTTATATGATCATCATATTCTGTAGTTGTAAGTTTTATGTTTGCATCAAGATGAGTTATTGTTGGCTTAGCTGCTGCAATACCAGTTTCAGAGATTAATTCTAGTGCATGTTTTCTTTGATGCATGAGAATTCCTTGTTTTGATCTAGCAAACTCTATTCCTAGAAAATATTTTAATTCTCCTAAATCTTTCATTTTGAAAGATTGTTGTGAATGTGCCTTAGTTTCTTCAATTAGTTTTAAGGAATCACCAGTTACAAGCATGTCATCTACATATATTAATACCATAGTGACACCTTTAATAGTTCTCTTAAAAAACAGTGACTGATCATATTGACTTTGCTGAAACTTATTCTTTATTAAAGCTTCTGTTAGTTTAGCATTCCACTGTCTGGGTGCTTGTTTTAAACCATATAATGATTTCACAAGTCTACATATGTTGTTCTCCCCCTGACTTGTGAACCACTGTGGCAATTCCACGTAAATCTCATCTAGTAAGTCCCCTTGTAAGAAAGCATTATATACATCCATTTGATGTATGTGCCATTTATTTATAGCTGCTATTGCAAGAATAGTTCTTACAATTTTCATTCTAATTGGTGAAAATATTTCTTTATAATCTATCCCTTCCTTTTGACTAAATCCTTTAGCTACCAATATAACTTTATACCTTTCCACTTCCCCTGATGCTTTATATTTGATTTTATAAATCCATTTACATCCTATTGGAAGTTTATCTGTAGGCAAGGAAACTATATCCCATGTGTGATTATTTTGAAGGGCTTCAATTTCTACTTTCATAGCATCTATCCATTTAGGATCTTTAATAGCTTCTGAATACAAAATATGTTCACTAGTTGTTAATGCTTCTGTTAAATAGGACTGATACTTAGGACCCAAGTGTTCATATGTGATATACTTTGATATTTCATAAAGTTTACTGTGTTGTGCATTTAATGACACAAGGTCTTTCATCCAGATTGGTGGTTTCTTACCTCGATCTGACTTTCTTATGTTAGGTTGAGTGTTAACTTGTTGAGTAACATTTTCAGTATTATCTGTAGTTGATATTTGTTGACTGTTATTTTTTCCAGTTTCTACAATAGACTGTTCTTGTACACCAGAAGTTACTGTATCTTCTAGATGATTTGAAATAAAATGTTCTTTTATATCAGAAGTTGTTATATCTTGTTGTTGATGTAAATTAATATTACTTTCTATGTTTTTCCTTTGTAAAGTTTAGTCTGCACTTTGCATTAACAATTCTGTTAGATCTGGTTGATTGAATAAGACTTTATCATTGTTCTGTTTAGTCTTAAAAGGGAATATATTTTCTCTAGATTGAACATCTCTTCTTACAAAGAACTGTTTATCTATTAAATCATATAAAACATATCTTTTTTGAGTTGCTGCATATCCCATGTGTAGAGATGGTTTTGCTCTAAGCAATAGTTTATCATTTTGATTTATTATTTTTGCATAGCACAAACAACCAATTACTTTAAGATGTTGTAGTGCTGGTTTCTTAGCATACAACCTTTCAAAAGGACTTTTGTTATCAATAACAGTACTAGAAACTCTATTTATTATATATACTGCAGCCATTACACAGTATCCCCAGAATTAAATTGGGATGTGTGCTTGAAATATGATTGCTCTAGTTAACTCTATGATATGTCTATATTTTCTCTCAGCTACTCCATTCTGCTGAGGAGTATAAGGGCATGTTTTTTGATGAGTTGTTCCTAATTTTTTAAGGAAACTTTCACAGGTTATGTTAACAAATTCAAAACCATTATCAGTTCTTATTGTCTTTATAATTACACCAAACTGTGTTTTCACNAAAAAAAAAAAAAAAAAAAAAAAAAAAAAAAAAAAAAAAAAAAACTATAGTCAAGAAGAACCTATTACCATCAACAGTAGCAATTTTTTAAGGACCCCACAAGTCCGTATGAACTAGCTCAAAAATAGTTGAAGTTTTTATACTACTAACAGGGAATGAATTTCTAGTTTGCTTTGCACAAGGACATGTAGTACACAAATATATTCTGTCAGCAATATTCTGCATATTTACATGAACAATTTTCCTGAGAACTACAACAGATACATGCCCAAGTCTTCTATGCCAAAGATCAACCTCATTTGAACTAATTCCTTTATTGATTTGTGTATCACTAGTAGTTAGACTAATTGCATTATTTCTTGACAAATTTTGTCTACTGAGTATGTACAACAAACTGTCTTCTTTACCAATCGCTTTCACCCTCCCACTGAAGAGTTCCTGAAATATGCAAAAATCAGGAAAGAAAGAAATTGAGCACCTTAACTCTTTTGTTACTTTAGAGAAAGACAGTAGATTGTATTTAAATAGAGGAATGTAGAATACATTTGTTATGGTATTATTTTCTGTTAGTTTGCTAGTGCCTATATGAGTTACTTGTGTAATTTCTCCATAAGGCAAATGTACTTTCTTTTGGTAACTTGGTTGAACTAATGAGAATTTCTTTAACAGTTCTAAGTCAGCTACCATATGATTTGTAGCTCCAGTATCAATGATCCAATCATGTAATGAACTAGAGGCTAATAAGGCATGAGGAATACCTGTTGCATTAGCTGCTGGTGTTGAAGAATTTCAATTGACACCTTCTTTATTAAGCAGCTGCACTAAGTGATAATATTGTTCCTTAGTGAATGTACAGTTTCCCATCCACGGCACATTGTCCAGTTGGCTATTTTTCTGTGAGTTGTTATCAGTCATTGTACCCCCTGCTAGTTGAGAATTCTGAGAACTGTTCTCATTCCAGTTGCACCTTGAACCTTGATTGCTTTGTACACTTGCATCGGACATCACATTGTATGCACTGTGAGTATTCATATTTCTCCTTTTTGTTCTAAATCCTGGCGGATATCCTACTACTTTGTAGCAATTTTTTTTTGAATGTCCTTTCATCTTACACACTTCACAAAACAGATTGAATTTTTTCCTATTTCTCTGATAGCTTCCACTAACCTTAGCATACATAGCCACATCAAATTGGCCAGTTCCTGTAGTATAATTTTCCCCTAACAAGCCAGCACTGTTGGCGACTATTTTTTTGACTTTCATCACTAATTACCATAGCATACGCTTGATTCACTGAGGGCATTAGACTCATTAACAAAATTTGACTCCTGGCCTGTCCATACGAGTCATTCAACCCCATTAAAAATTGAAACAACTTTAATTTTTGTAAGTGAATCACAAATTCTCTTGACTTTGGACAGTCACAGCCTGGTGCTGGTACTAGAGCTTCAAACTCCTCCCACAGATCCTTTAATCTTGAAAAATAGGCAGGCACAGATGATGTACCTTGACTGAATGTAGCTATTTCTTTATGTAGATTATATCATCTTGCTCCATCAAATTTGTCAAATCTTTCATGCAAGTCATTCCAAACAGCCTGTGCACTAGAAACATACATTATTCCTCCCAACAATCCACTACTTACCGAATTCATAAGCCAAGATAACACTATCGCATTTACCCTCTCCCAGTGATTCCACAAATTTTCTGGAAAAATTTCTTTGACACAAGTTCCATCAACAAGACCCAACTTATTTCTACCTAACAAAGCCATTCTCATAGATCTAAACCATAGTGAGTAATTTTCAATCCCAGTGAGTTGGAAATAAATAATCTGTATACCACTTACATAGGAGGGGCTCAAGAAGAGTGGATGATTGTAATCAAGCATATGCAAGCCTCCTTGAGTCGGTGTTGTAGCTGGAATCACTGGGGGAACTGCGTGCTATCCATTTCAGCCATGATATACCAAGAATTTTTCAAGAATTAACCTAGATTGGTATTTTGTCAAATTATCTTGATTTCTGATTTTGTTCTGAAGAATCAAGATGATGAATCGATGAATTAAACCTTAGTTTAGTTCTGCTATGATACCATGAAACTACTCTTGAGTTAAGACTCAACTTCGTTTGAAGAAGAAGAAGAAGAAGAAGAAGAAGAAGAAGAAGAAGAAGAAGAAGAAGAAGAATTGAATGTGATGGTAAGAGGATTTAGAGTACAGAGAAGAGATAGAGAGATGTTAGACAAGAGAGAGAAATGAGCGTGTATTTGATATATCAAAATTAAGTGTCTTTTACAATGAGTAGTGTACGTATATATATATATATATATATATATATATAGTTATATTAATCAACTAATTAACTATTAACACTAACTATACTAACTAACTCAACTAGTATGTAATTACAAATACTTCTTTTTATATTAACTACTATCTTTCTCTACAGTGTTGGAAACTTGAATTGCAATAAATGGCAGCATCAATTGGTAGCCATACAGATGGTGAGAGTCTAATAACGGGTCGTATTGTTATAGCTTTGGATGCGACAAAGGATCACTTTGAGCAGGAAATCAAGCAAACTATCAATGAGATAAGAGCACAGTGTAACATTCTTCACGTGGGCGATATTCAGAGGCGGATCCAGACTTTGAAGATTGTGGGGTTCCTCTAATGATTTCAAGTTATTAATTAGGTTCACAATCAAATATTTATAGATATTTAATGAACTTTTTAATACATATACAAGGACCATGCAAAAGTTAATGGGTTCCCGAGAATCCGCACGTCACCCTCTAGATCCGCCACTGGTGATACTATTATTGTGCTTGCGATACCATTATTTTGCACAGGGTAACATTTTTATCCCTGCCCTTTGTGTGCAGATACGGGTATTTCTGGCCATAGTAACGGTTGTTGATATACTCAGTAGCGGATCATCGGAGATAGCAAGGTAGCTGACTGGCGATCGCAGTCCTGTTTTTCTTCTTCCTTATCTTCCCGTTAGTTGTATTGGTTTTTCCCAGACTATGTTAGTCTTGTTGTTAACAGACAATTTGTAGTAGTTGCTCGCGACTTAATGAAACCTCGATGTCGGGCTATTTTTTCCGTATTTTATTTTGATTTGAACTCTTTTATGAAGATTCTAGTAAAGAAAAGCTTTGACTTATCTTTTAAATGAATTATCAATGTATTTTGGATACGTGTCGGCTTGCCTAGTATCATGGTAGACGCCATCACGACGACAAGATTTAGTTTTGGGTCGTGACACTGAGTCCATTAAAATTAAATATAGATTAAACAGTCGAGTCCAGTACTTAAGTTATCATGAAATAAATTAAAAATCTTAACTACAAGACTATTCAAGAAATTTTTATCATTTACGCTGAGAGAAGATACATTGAGCATATGTGCCTGCTCCAGTTTACGCTGACTGAGCACAAACTGAAAGGGAATAGAAAAGGTTTCTGATTCAGCTAAAGGGAATAGTGCCCCAATTTAACCAGCAGTGCCAAGTGTAATTGATAGAAAATATATTAAGACACACAACTAACGAGGATAACAAAACCAAAACATTAGAGAGGAAAGAGCTAACCAAACGTTCTAGATTTAAAACCATTTTACAGCAACAGAACACTAAGCATTTTAAGATAGGATAAAGTAATAACATCCAAAGCTAGTGTGACGGCAAATCAAGCAAAGCGAATAGTAATAACTCTCAATAACTCCACTGCTTCAAACGAGACTATAGAATAACAATACGTATGATGTCATATCAAAGCTGGTGAACGTCCATAACCAAAATTTAGGACAGCTAATGCAAATAAGCAAAAATAGTTCAACCATGTAGAAATTAATCAAAAGAGCATCACTTCTTCTTCTGGCCAGCCTTGGTAACCTTGGCACCTGTTGGGTCCTTCTTGTCGGCGTTCTTAATGTTGCACCTCCTTTTTCCCAATAAGGTATGGGCCATTTGGAGTCGGGTACTCGTGGCAAGAACGTGATTCCTAGTTGATTCAAGCAGTCGAGGTAAGTGGCTTGCCTAATTTTGTGTTGAGAGCTTCCCCCTTAGGATATCTGATGCTAAATGTTGTGTGGGCGCTGTGTACGTGAGGTGACGAGTACGTACATGGGGCGCTATTTCCAAAATCTCGTTTTTCCTCACTAAAACATAAATTGTTTCCTCTTCTATGAACTTGCTCTCACATGATATATTGTTTAGTTTAGATTAGGAAAGCATGCTTACGTGCCTAATTGCCTACTTGATTTTCTGTGCACCATACCCAGTTAAGCCTTTATCTGCCGTATTTGTGATTAGTATAAACTGTGTAATTTCGATGTTATGCTTGTCATTCATCCTTCATAGCATATTTAAATTGGGACTACAGACGTATTCCGGGAGATCCCCATGTACTGCATATTTACTTTGGGACTACGGACGTTTCCGGGAGATCCCCCTGTACTGCACGTTTACTTTGGGACTACAGACTTATTCCAGGAGTTTCCCCTGTACTGTATATCTATTTTGGGACTACAGACGTATTACGGGAGATCCCCCTGCACTGCATATTTATTTTGGGACTACGGACGTATTTCGGGAGATCCCCCTGTACTACATAATCATTTAGAACTACATGACGGTATCCCGGGAGATTCCACTTTGTGATATATTGTGTTGAGCTGAGGATTTTCTTTACTGTAAAAGTTATATTGTTTTTCTTAAACTGTTTACTGTAGACATTACCTATATTTTGTACTGTTTTAAGCTGACTTATTTAGAAATCCAGTATAGTCTTAACCTGACCTCATCACAACTTGACCAAGGTTAGGCTTGACACTTACTGGGTACCAAATGTGGTGTACTCATACCATTTCCTGCACATGTTTTTGTGTGCACATCTAGGTACGAGCTATCCGCCTCGTGGTTAGTCAATGCTGCAGATTCCAGGAGACTGCAAGGTATTTCTGCCGCGTCCGCAGAATCCTCTGTGTCTCCTTCTATTCTATCTTGTAGAGACGTTCTTATGTCCCTTTTTTTCTAGTTTTTGTTAGAGCTACAGTAGCGTTATAAGCTTATGACTGTCTGTGATATTCCGGGTTTTGGGAAATTATATTTGTATGAGCCGAGCGGCCAGTACGTTATTTATATCGATGTCTCTATCCCGTTATTTGATTGTGTTTTATTGCATTTTTCCCTTTACAGTAGGCTTACCTAGTCATAGAGATTAGGTGCCTTCACGACACCTTCGGAGGGTAAATCGGTTCGTGACAAGTAGGTATCAGAGCGTCTAGGTTCATAGGAGACACAAGTCACTAGCCGCTTTATTAGAGTCTCGCGGATCGGTGCGGAGACATCCGTATCAATTTTCGGGAGGCTATTTAACTGTTAAGAACAATTATATTTCTTTGATTTCTTTGTCGTGTGAGTTATTGACATCAAACATTTCTAAAATTCTATTCTATTCTATTCTTTCCCACAAATGGTGAGGACCCGTACTCGGAGGACCGACGACTAGGCAACCGAGCCCCTTGCCAGAACCGCCAGAGGCCAGGGTCGGGGTAGAGGACGACCACGTGGTGCAACCCAAACACGGGCGAGGGCAGTGATAGAGGAGCATACAACAGCTCCAACTGGAGATCTTGCACAGAAAGTCCCTATTGCTGCTCCAACCTTATAGGAGACTTTAGCTCAGTTCATGAGCACAGTTCAACACTCTAGATCAGGCTGGACTACTTCCGATAGCTCCCGCTACATCTCAGGCCGGGGGAGGGGCACAGACTCCCGCATCCCGCATTCCTGAGTAGAGGGGCCAGGTTCATCAGGCCCCGGAGTAAATTCCTATGTCCCCAGTGGCTCCGGTACAACAAGGGACCAGGGTAGCTGCTTCTGAGGAAGAGCAACTCAGACTTGAGAGGTACAAGAAGTACCACATACCTATTTTCAGCGGACTAGCTTCAGATGACGCTCTGGGGGTTTCTTGAAGAGTGTCATCGTATTCTCCACACTATGGGCATTGTTGAGACCAGTGGGGCTTCTTTCACCGCTTTCCAGCTGCAGGGAGCGGCATATCAATGGTGGCGGGCCTATGAGCTGAGTAGTCCAGACGAGACAACCTCACTCTCTTGGACTCAGTTTTCAGAGACGTTTTTGCAAGAGTATGTCCCTTAAAGCCTCAGGGATACTTGGCGCATGAAGTTCGAGCAGTTGCACCAGGGTACTATGATTGTGTCGGAGTATGCAATCCGTTTTAGTGATTTAGCCCGACATGCACCAGCCTTGGTTGCCACGGTCAGAGAGCGGGTTCACTACTTCATTAAGGAACTTCACCCTAGTATTCGGACCAGTATGGCCAGAGAGTTGGAGATGGATATCACTTATCAACAGGCAATGAGTATTGCCAGGAGAGTAGAGGGCATATTCGCCCGGGACCGGGAGGAGAGAGAGGCCAAGAGGTCTCGAGAGACTGGCCATTTTTCAAGAGCTCGTGAACCAGAAACACGTTAAGGTAGGGGCTTTGTGGGTCGCCTTGTTCATCTAGTCCTTCTAGCAACCAGCGGTATTCCAGCTCCTCCTAGACCTCATGAGTCCTATTATGCACCGCAAATATCCAGTGTGCCTCCAGTTCGAGGTGCTATTACTAGCCAGCCCAGCAGGACAGCTCCTATTCAGTCTCAACCGCAGCGTCCTCCGAGGGGTTGTTTTGAGTGTGGTGACACTCGTCACATTATTAGAGATTGCCCCAAGGCCAGGAGGGGTGCACATCCACAGTCTTATCAGCCTCCACGTGCTCCGTCGTGTCCTCTGGCTATTCTTCCAGCCCCAGCTGCCACTTCACCTCCTCATTCAGCTCGAGGTGGAGGTCGGGGAGGTAGAGGTCGCCCTAGAGAGGGAGGCCAGGCTAGATACTATGCCCTTCCAGCCCATTCCGTTCCGAGGCTGTTTCTTCAGACTCAGTCATCACAGGTATTGTCCCTGTCTGCCATAAGGATGCATCAGTATTATTTAACCCAGGCTCTACGTATTCATATGTGTCCTCTTATTTTGCTCCACATTTGGGGACATCTATGGATTCTTTGAGTTCCCCTGTTTATGTATCTACTCTTGTGGGAGACTCTCTAGTTGTGGACCGCGTATATCGGTCGTGTTTGATTTCTCTTAGTTGTTTTTGATACCAGGGCTGATTTGTTATTACCCAGCATGGTAGATTTCGATGTTATCTTGGGCATGGACTAATTGTCGCTCCATTATGTTATTCTTGATTATCACGCTAAGACCATGAAGCTGGCTATGCCAGGCTTGGCGAGATTAGAGTGGACATGTACCTTAGAGTATACTCCCCGCAGGGTCATTTCATTTCTTAAGGCTCAGCAGATGGTTGAGAATGAGTGTGATGCGTACTTGGCTTATGTGAGAGATGTTAGTGTTGATACCCCTCGAGTTGAGTCAATCCCAATAGTGAGGGACTTTCCTGATTTATTCCCAGCTGATCTTCCGGGTATGTCGCCCGACAGAGATATTGATTTTGGAATTGATTTGTTGCCGGGCACTCAGCCCATTTTTATTCCTCATTACCGTATTGCTCCTCCTGAGTTGAAGGAACAGTTACAAGAGTTTCTTGACAAGGTTTTCATCAGATCCAGTGTATCACCTTGGGGTACTCCGATATTATTTGTGAAGAAAAGGGATGGTTCTATGCATATGTGTATTGATTATCGACAGTTGAACAAGGTCACAGTGAAGAACATGTACCCTTTGCCTCGCATTGATGATTTGTTTGACAAGTTACAGGGTGCTAGGGTATTTTCCAAGATTGACTTGTGTTATGGCTATCATCAGTTGAAGATTCGGGAGCCGGATATCCTGAAGACTGCCTTCAGGACGAGATATGGACACTGTGAGTTTCTTGTCATTTCATTTGGGCTGACAAATGCCCCAGCAGCCTTTGTGCATTTGATGCACAATGTGTTCCGGCCTTATCTTGATTCCTTCGTCATTATGTTTATTGAAGACATTCTGGTATATTCTCATTCATGGGAATATCATGAGCAGCAGTTGAGGACCATGCTTCAGACTTTGAGGTAGAAGAGATTGTATGCAAAATTCTTCAAGTGGGAGTTCTGGCTTGATTCAGTGGCATTCCTGGGCCACATAGTGTCTTGTGATGGGATCAAAGTAGATCCGAAGAAGGTGGAGGTGGTACAGAGCTGGCCTAGACCGTCATCAGCTACAGAGATCCACAGTTTCCTTAATTTGGTAGGGTACTATCGTCTCTTTGTAGAGGGATTTTCATATATTGCAGCACCTATGACCAAACTGACCCAGAATGGTGCTCCGTTCAGGTGGACCGAGGAGTGTGAGGAGAGCTTTCAGAAGCTCAAGACAGCTTTGACTTGGGCCTCAGTATTAGTGCTGCCACAGGTTCGGGGTCCTACACTGTCTATTGTGATGCCTCGAGGATTAGCCTTGGAGTAGTATTGATGCAGGACGGTAGGGTGATTGCCTACGCGTCCAGGAAGTTGAAGGTGCATGAGAAGAATTATCCAGTTCATGACCTCGAGTTAGTAGCTATTGTTCACGCCTTGAAGATTTGACGTCATTATTTGTACGGTGTTCCATGTGAGATATTTATGGACCACCGGAGTTTACAACACTTGTTCAGGCAGAAAGACCTCAATTTGCGCCAGCGGAGATGGTTGGAGTTACTAACGGACTATGATATCACTATATTATACCACCGGGGGAAGGCCAATGTGGTGGCCGATGCCTTGAGTCGCCGGGCGGAGTGTTTGGAGAGCTTGGCATAACTTCCAGCAGCTGAGAGGCCTTTAGCCTTGGATGTTCAGTCTTTAGCCAGACAGTTTGTGAGGTTGGATATTTCAGATCCTAGCGGGGTTTTAGCTTGTGTGGTTGCTCAATCTTCTCTTTATGACCGCATCAGAGAGCGCAAGTATGATGATCCCCACTTTCTAGTTCTTCAGAACAGGGTTCGGCGAGGTGACGCCATGGATGTGACTATAAGAGATGATAGTGTGATGAGGATGCACGATCGGATCTGTGTGCCCAATGTGGATGGGCTTCGGGAGTTGATTCTTGAGGAGGCCCATAGCTCGCGGTATTCCATTCATCCAGGTACCGCGAAGATGTACCAGAATCTGAGACAACACTATTGGTGGAGAAGGATGAAAAAGGATATAGTGGAGTTTGTGGCCAAGTGTCTCAACTGTCAGTAAGTCAAATATGAGCATTAGAGGCCAGGAGGGTTACTTCAGTAGATTGAGCTTCCAAAGTGGAAGTGGGAGCGGATCACCATGGACTTTGTGGTTGGACCTTCTCGGACTTTTAAAAAGTTCGATGCTATTTCAGTGATTGTGGATCGGCTGACCAAGTCATCTCATTTCATTCCAATGTTGACTACATACTCCTCTAGTAGATTGGCGGAGATTATATTAGGGGGATTGTTTGCCTCCACGGTATTTCAGTATCTATCATTTCAGACAGAGGTACGCAGTTCCCCTCACGGTTCTGGAGAGCCGTTCAGTAGGAGCTAGGCACCAAGGCAGAGTTGAGTACAGCCTTTCACCCTCAGACGGACAGGCAATCCGAGCGCACGATTCAGATTCTTGAGGATATGCTTCGTGCCTGTGTGATGAATTTTGGAGGGTCATAGGACCGATACTTTCCACTTACAGATTTTTCTCATAATAACAGCTACCAGTCCAGCATTCAGATGACACCGTATGAGGCCTTATATGGTAGACGGTGTTGGTTTCCAGTGGGATGGTTTGATCCGGGAGAGGCCCAATTGTTGGGTCTAGATTTGGTCCAGGATGCCCTGGACAACGTGAAGGTGATTCAGAAGAGACTTCGTACAACTCAGTCCAGGTAGAAGAGTTATGCGGACCGGAAGGTTTGTTATTTGGCATTTATGGCTGGTGATCGGGTTTTGCTTCGGGTATCGCTTATGAAGGGCGTCTTGAGGTTCGGGAAAAAGGGTAAGATGAGTCCGAGATTTATTGGCCCTTTGGAGGTGTTGCCGTGTGTTGGGGAGGTTGCTTATGAGTTAGCCTTGCCTCCCAACCTAGTAGGGGTTCATCCGGTATTCCACGTCTCCATGCCCTGGAAGTATCACGGTGACCCGACCCATGTTTTGGATTTCAGTTCAGTCTAGTTGGACAAGGATCTATCATATGTTGAGGATCCAGTAGCTATATTGGATAGACATGTCAGAAAGCTCAGGTCAAAGAATATTGCATCATTCAAGGTTCAATGGAGGGGTTAGCCCGTCGAGGAGGCGACTTGGGAGACCGAGCAAGATATGCGCATTCAGTACCCTCATCTTTTCACAGCTTCAGGTATGTCTTTATACTCGTTCGAGGACGAACGATTTTCTTAAGAGGGGGAGAATATAACGACCCGATCGGTCGTTTTGAGAATTAGCACCCCGATCACCTAATAACTGCTTTCCCCAACTTTTATATCTTCTTATGTGACTTGTCAGAATGATTAGTTGCGAAATTCGGAGAGTTTTTGGACACATAGTCCCTTATGTATGAGTTTAATCTTTAAAAATTAGAACGTAGTTGGAACTGTGTGAAGACGGATCCAGAATGGAATTTCGGAGACTCTATTAGCTCCGTTGGGTGATTTCAGGGTTAGGAGCGTGTTCGGAATGTGTTCTCGATGTTTGTAGTAGATTTAGGCTTGAATTGGTGAAAGTTAGAATTTCGGCGATTTCGGCCGATAGATGAAATTTTGAATCGGGCTCGGAACGGAATTCCGAGATTGGCTGTAGTTCCGTAGTGTCATTTATGACATGTGTGTAAAATTTGGGGTCAATCGGACTAGTTTTGACGTGTTTCATCATCGATTGTAGATTTTGGAAATTTCCTAAGTTCTTAGCTTGAATCCATGCATAAACCTTGATTTTGATGTTATGGGACGTGGTTTGAAGGCTCGACTAAGTTCGAATGAGGTATTAGGATTGGTTGGTGGGTTTGGTCGAGCTCCTGGGGGCCTCGGGTGTGTTTCAGATGCTCTACGAGCATTTTTAGCCAGGTTCTCCTTTATCGTAATTGCGTGAGGGAGTCGACGATCGTGTAGGACAATTTTTCGGCTAGTCTGAAGTTTGTGCATCGCGATTGCATGAAAAGGGATGCGATCGCATAGGTTAGGCAACTTGGTCACTGCGTTCACATGGGCTATGTCGCGTTCGCGTAGAAGGAATAGGGAAGCAGTGGAAATTGAGTGTTTCTCTACGCGGTCGCGTGAAGGCGACGGTGATTGCGTAGGTCTGGGAAGTAAAGCACTGCGTTCGCGAACGGATTTCCCGTTCGCGTAGTGTATTCTGAGGGCGCGTGTGAGTTGTTCTTAGCGATCGCGACTGGGCGATCGCGGTGAAGATTAATGCCTGGGTAGAATCTTAAATACCTAAAATCGAGGGTTTGAGCCATAATTCATAGTTTGATCTTGGAAGCTCGGGAATGTGAGATTTTTGAAAAGATTTTCACCTGGGCGATTGGGTAAGTAATTCCTACTCGGTTTAGACTAATTTCCACGAATCTATGCTTAAATTCATCCTTTAATTTCGAATTTGGGGTGAAAATTAGGAAATTTTGGATAAAATTCTTAAAACAAGTTTTTAAGTTTTGAGCGAGACTTTTGTATCCGATTCGAGTGATTTTTGTATGGTTATACTTGTGAGTGAACGGGTGTCCGGAATTTGTAACTCTTACCCGATTTCGAGACGTGGGCCCGAGGGACTTTTTCAGTGATTTTCCTAAATTCGCTTATTAGCTCCGAATTTATTAGTTAGATTACTTTCTTAAAGTTATATTTACATTATGCAATTGAATTGAATAGATTTAGGCCATTTGGAGTGGGGTACTCGTGGCAAGAACGTGATTCCGAGTTGATTGGAGCATTCGAGGTAAGTGGCTTGCCTAATTTTGTGTTGGGGACTTCCTCCTTAGGATATCTGATGCTAAATGTTGTGTGGGTGCCGTGTACGTGAGGTGACGAGTACGTACACGGGCCACTATTTCAAAAATCTCATTTGTCCTCACTAAAACATAAATTGTTTCCTCTTCTATGAACTTGCTCTCACATGATACATTCTTTAGTTTAGATTAGAAAAGTATGCTTACGTGCGTAATTGCCTACTTGATTTTCTGTGCGCCATGCCTAGTTAAGCCCTTATCTATGATTAGTATAACCTGTGTAATTTCGATGTTATGCTTGCCATTCATCCTCCATAACATATTTAAATTGGGACTACAAACGTATTCTGGGAGATCCCCCTGTACTTCATATTTACTTTGGGAATACAGACGTATTCCGGGAGATTCCCTTGTACTGCATATTTACTTTGGGACTACGGACGTATTCCAGGAGATCCCCCTGTACTGCATATTTACTTTGGGACTACGGACGTATTCCGGGAGATCCCTCTTTACTGCATATTTATTTTGGGACTATGGACGTATTTTGGGAGATCCCCCTGCACTGCATATTTATTTTGGGACTACGTACGTATTCCGGGAGATCTCCCTGTAGTACATAATCATTTGGAACTACGGGACGTTTCCCGGGAGATTCCACTTTGTGATATATTGTGTTGAGCTGAGGATTTTCTTTACTGTAAAACTTATATTGTTTTTCTTAAACAGTTTACTGTAGACATTACCTATCTTTTGTACTATTTTAAACTGACTTATTTAGAAATCTAGTAGAGCCTTAACCCGTCCTCGTCACTACTTGACCGGGTTTAGGCTTGGCACTTACTGGGTACCAAATGTGGTGTACTCATGACCTTTCCTGCACATGTTTTTGTGTGCAGATCCAGATACAAGCTATCAGCCTCGTGGTTAGTCGTTGCTGATCATTCCAGGAGACTGCAAGGTAATTCTGCCGTGTCCGCAGAATCCTCCGAATCTCCTTCTATTCTATCTTGTAGAGACGCTCTTATGTACCTTTTTTCCAGTTTCTGTTAGAGCTACAGTAGTGTTAGAAGCTTTTGAATGTTTGTGATATTCAGGGTTTTGGGAAATTATATTTGTATGAGCTGGGCGACCAGTACGTTATTTATATTGCTGCCCTTATCCCCTTATTTGATTGCATTTTATTGCGTTTTACCCTTTACAATAGGCTTACCTAGTACTAGAGACTAGGTGCCGTCACGACATCTTCAGAGGGTAAATCGGGTCGTGACACCCCTGGACTGATCACTAATTGGCAAAAAAAGGGTCTTCATAAACAAACTTGATTAGGATGGAAAATTTACAAGAAACAAGGCAACATTGGTGGTTCAAGGATATAGTCAGGAGGAGGGCATAGACTATGATGAAACCTTTTCCCTAGTTACAAGGTTAGAAGCAATAAGACTCCTCAAAGCCTTTGTTGCTTACATGGAATTCACCCTTCACCATATGGATTTCAAGAGTGCCTTACTCAATGGCTATCTAAAGGAAGAAGTGTTTGTCAAACAACCTCCGGGGTTTGAAAGCAAGGAGTGTCCTGATCACGTGTACAAACTTGAAAGGGCACTTTATGGGCTCAAGCAGGCTCCAAGAGTATGGTATGAAATATTATCAAAGTATTTTCTTGAGCATGACTACAAGAGAAGTAAAATTGACAATACTCTATTCTTGAAAGAAAAAGGTAAATATCTCTTGGTAGTTCAGATATATGTTGATGATATAATCTTTGGAGCAACTACTTATAAACTACGTAAAGAATTTTCTTAACTAATGGGGAGTGAATTTGAAATGATCATGATGGGTGAGCTTAATTTATTTTTAGGCTTACAAATTAAATAAAATTCAAATGGAACTATGATCCATCAGCTGAAGTATGTAAAAGAGTTGTTTAAAAGGTTTAAAATGGAAGATTCCAAAGACATTGACACTCCTATTGCAACAGCTACAAAGTTGGATATAGATGAACCTGATTCATCTATTGATTAGAAGTTGTATAGGGGAATGATTGGCTCATTGTTGTATCTCACTGCTAGTAGACCTGACATTATTTTCATTATAGGCCTTTGTGCAAGATTTCAGGAAAATCCAAAGGAGTTTCACTTGACTGCTGTCAAGAGAATTTTGAGATATCTAAAAGGCACCACTGATCTTTGTCTTTGGTATCCAAAATCTAGTAATTTCAATCTAGTGGGATATGCTGATGCTGATTATGCATGTTTTCTTGTGGATATAAAGAGCACCTCAGGTATGGAACACTTTATTGGCTCCTGTCTTGTGTCTTGGGCCACCAAAAAGCAAAATTCAGTGGCTTTATCTACTCCTGAAGCTGAGTACGTTGTTGCTGCTTCATGTTGTGCTCAATTGTTGTGGATCAAACAACAATTAATGGACTTTGGAATGATGTTGGTTGTATCCCCATATTTTGTGATAACACTAGTGCAATTAGTATGACCAAGAACCCGGTTCATCATAAGAGAACTAAGCACATAGATGTTAGGCATCACTTTTTGAGGGATAACTATGAAAAGGGACTGATCACTATGGAATTAGAGATCACTGTGAAAAGGGACTAACAAGCAAATAGCTGATATCTTCACAAAAGTCCTAAGTAGAGATCACTTTGAAAGGAACATGTTAGAATTAGGGATGATTAAGATCACCTAAAAGGACTAGTTCAGAAATCACAACGAAAAAAAAGATTTGGTTAGAAAATCTTAAAATTGTGTACATAATTAGATTAATTTTTGCTCAGTCTCATACTTTTTATAGTATACCCTTGTTCCATGTTTTAAAATGACTCATTAATCTATAATGATATTTCTCTATTTTGGAAATTTATACTTGAACAAGAGAATTCTCATTGAAGAACCTGGTTCATCAATATAACATAATATATTTTCTACACTTTGCATAATTTGAAATAATAACATTTGGATCATGATCAGAGTCCTACCTAAATCTAAATTCTTTTTGAATTTATCCAGTACAAGTGCACCAGTTCCGTTCAAAAGAGTCCTAGCAGAATTAAACTACCTAGATACTAGGGAAAGACTCCGGCGTCTCTTCAAAACTGAAATTTAGTTTGATTAGACTTCTAAAAGTCTGAAAAGCCTACCGTTACCAATTAATTACCCCTCTTTATATTGATCAAATTTCTTCCTTCACTTCATTACTTTTTCAAACCGTCAAACTCTCTCCCTCTTCTCTAATCTTCCAAACACATTCTACTTCTCTTTTCCTCCTTAACCAAGCACATAAATGGCTAACCCTTCCGAAAAAGATTCTTCATTGCCTAAGGAAGTCACACCCACACCACCATCATACCATCAACCACACCTCAGCCTAAGAGAGGATGATTTAAGATGATTGCTCGCAAGACAGTGGATGAGAGTGAATTATCCAAGAAATTAGATGTACAATTGAAAGTTAGCCATGCCCAGGAACCCCAGAACTCTGAATAATCCTTCNGGGGGGGGGGGGGGGGGGGGAGAAACTGGGTCTTCTGGTACAGAACAGGTAACTTCTGGCCCAAATGTTGCTACTAATGTCATTTCTGAGGTCGCTAAGAATGTGGAGAATAGGTTTATTGTGGTTGGACCTGTTATTGGAGTAGAATCTTCTAAGTCCAGAAGGGTTGGTGGTAAAAATAAGAAGAGAAAAGAAAAATGGGGTGAGGGTGCTCGAACTGATGTAAGAGAGATGGTAAAAAAATGGTTGATTCTTCACCCACTCCTGATACAGGTGTAATGGCCGTTTGTGGAGCAGAATCAGGTGAAATAGAGAAAAGTGTAAATAAAACAGGGGGAAGTAGGTCTGGCGAACCCGCTGAAGGGCTGGTTCAACTTGGGAAAAATATAGATGAACCTGGTTCATCTGTAGAAGAAACCCTGGCAGACCTATTGAAGAAAGTGGCTGAGATCTATAACCCAAAGAAGAAGAGAACCTCCAAGTCTAAGACTCCTGGCACTGCTAGGGATAACAAGAAAAGGAAGGTTGCCCCTTCTGGTAGTGTTGAAATTCCTTGCACAAGAGGAAGAGCCACAAGAAGCCAACTAAACCAAAATGAGGTTGATTTGAAAAAAGCCTTAGAAGAAACCAAAAGAAAAGCGGTTGCAAAGGGAAAGAAGAAGATGAAGAGCCTATTGAGGCTGTTGACATTGATGAGATGGACCCGGTCCATCAAGATAAAGATGAGATTGAAGAAGTGGAGGTTCAGACTATCAAACCCAAGAAAGCCAAGACATTCACTAAGAAGTCTATTTCTGAGTCAAAGTCTGCTGAACCATCCACCCTGGCAAAAAGAACCAGCTCTGCTGTGAAATCTAAATAAGTAAAAATTGTTGAGGAAGAATAATGGAGTGGAGAGGAGGAAGATGATTTAGACATTGAGAAGGACAAGATGGCCAATTTTGGCAAGAGGACAATTCTGAAGTGTAGACTCCTTACGGTTTTGGAAGAGGAAGAAATAGTGTTGTTGCTAGAGAAACTAGAATTGCAAGGCTAGAAGGACATGGTCCTTCAGATGGATGGCAGGTTGGCCAGGAGTGAAATTGTTGAGTTTATGGAAAATGCTGAAGTGAAGGATGGAAGGGTTACCAGCTTGGTAAAATGGGTGCAAGTCTCTTTCAATGTGAAGGAGTTGGGAGAAATTCTAGGTGTACCTACTGAGGGGGTACAATGACTACACAAAGCTTAAATGGCCAAGCCTAGAAAACCTTCCTACTGCCCTGTCCATTACCAGAAAATTCAGTGATAATGAATAGGAGATGGAGCCCAAGGCTGTGTACAAAGTGAGATGAAGCCACCCCACAAAGTGATGTTCGAATTTGTCAATAAGTGTGTTTTGCCAAGGCAGGAAAGGATGCACATTGCAAACTTTATGGACTTGGTCCTAATGGAGTGTTGAGATAGTGGGAGATATATTAGTTAGCCTGGATTTATAATCCAACTTCTTGATAAGGTTATAAATGGCTCCAAGACTCATGTCATTCCCTATGGCATTATTCTCACAGTTTTGCTTGCATAGTTCAAGGTACCAATGAAGAAGTGGGAGGTTGTTACAAGCAAATATCATTTTGGGGAAAATACTCTGATTGCTTGTGACTATGAAGTCCATGCCACTCCTAAAGAACCTGGTTCATCTAAGAAGGCACCAGTGAATAACAAGGTAAGGGCCTTGATCCAAGAAAATAGGGCTAAGGATACTGAGATTGAGAGGATGAAGAAGAGGTTGGCTGAGGTGGAGACTGAGAGAGATGCTGTCAGAACTGAGCTGGAAAGAGAAAAAGAGAAGAATGATTGCATTCTTCAAGATATGCTGAAACTCCTTCAAGCCAAAAACCAAGCACCTGGACCTTCCCAGTCTTAAGCCTCCTAGCCTCGTGTAGATCAACCAGTGACCCAATATGTGATTTTTTATTGTTTTGCTCTTGTTTCCAGTGTTTTTATTTCTTTTTATGCTTTGTGGTAGAATATTATCAATCATCAATGAAATTCACTGTCTTTTCTCTAACTATTTGTTTATATTTCTTTGATGGTTAAAATTCATAGCTTTATCTATGGTGATTAATCCATGATTGCATTTGAAGTATCCCCAGTGGCCATGAGTAAGTTTTAAAATCTGGTTATCTTACATTTTTATGCAACTTTTCGATGATGCCAAAAGGGGAAAAAAGGTTGTGCTTTACACTTTGAACAGTGATGTGTATAGCCTAATGAATATGGTCCTTGATGATAAGTGAAAAATGTTCTAACATTGTATTGATATTGGGCTAAGTTGAAACAGGGCGTAAGCTTATGAAAAGCATAGAGTTTTTCATCATCAAAAAGGGGGAATTTGTTGGCCCAAGTGAAGGTCAGTTTTGAAGATTGACAAAGGAAGCTCAGGTATGAACCAAGTCCATCCCTTATGTACATAGACACGGGCAGATTCGAGCATGTGAGATGCAAGTGAAGGAGATAAGCTTAAAAGGCGTTACTGGTATTGTAAGCATAAAATCAGAGAAGTGACTTGTGTGTTCCTTGAAATTAAGGCGTTACTGGTATTGTAACGAACGAGGGAAACGGAATGCGAAAGTATCAGATTATTGAATTTACTACTGTTCTTCCTTGTCCGTGCATACTCGTTGTTATATGGCGATGTCTTGAACTTGGTAGTTGACCAATAAAACAGCAAAGTCCAACAATTCTTTGAGAACCGAATTGTCAAGTTGTCATTATGTGCCAAAAGTACGAATCACTAAATGTACTGACAGATGGGCAGGAAAACAACGAAGCATTATGAATGAAGAATTACTCGAAGATAATTTGACATTGGTGTTTTCCCTAATTATAGCAAACAATAATCAAAGAAATAAGAAAGACGTTATGTGTATCTGGTGGTGAATTGTCTAACGACAGATAAAGAAATTATCATAAAGGCGTGGTTTAGTTCCAGAGTTTTAAGTGGAACTTGGTGATACATTTTTGCGGGTCTTGGATCCATCAAAAAATTGGTGTACAAACTCAAATCAAAGATGGTTTTCAGCATATTAAAGTAATAAATCCAGAAGAAAGTGCAACAAAATCCGGGTTCTACTTTCTTGATTCTACTTTTAGTTAGATTATTTTCTCTATGTGATTTATGAAATCAAATTCTAAAAATGTTAGGGAAGATAATTTTTATGTGATCTCGGAGTATATCCTATTTGTATGCCAGGATTAGGAATAACATACTGTTGAAGATAAATTGTTATTCGGTTTACCAAACGAAATTGGCAAGTTGATAGAGACTTTGGTAACATGCATAAATTATGTGGAAGATTATTTTCAATGTTGTAAGATATGAATTAGGCTTACATTGATACTTTAGTATTCTTGATATCTTAAATGTGATATATGTAAATATGCACATATATGTGTTTGATTAAAGAAAGAGATCAAACTGTTTAAAATGTTATAATGGTTTAATTGGAAAATGTTTTGAAAAGAAAATTAAAATTCTAGTGATTTTCTACACCCATTTTGGAGAATAAAATCTTAGTGATTTTCTACTTCTGCTTCGAGATCAAAATCTGCGTAATTTTTTACTCGTTCGTTCAGATTAAAGTCTTTGTGACTTTCTACCCATTTTATCGGAAAGTAAAGTTTAAGTGACTTTATACTCGTTTTGGAGATAAAAATCTTAGTGATTTTCTACTCCAATTTTATTCGGTTTGAAGATTAAAAACTTTATTGTTTATTAAATTTGATTGTGTTACATATTACTCGGTTTGAAGATTAAAAAACTTCACCATTTATTAGATCTAGTTGTATCAGATGTTACTCGGTTTGAAGATTAAAAAACTTGACCGTTTATTAATTCTGAATGTGTCAGATTGATTTGAAGATTAAAAACTTCACTCTTTATTAATTCCGGATCTGTCATGACACAAACAACAAGTTCCTGTAGTTGGCTCTACAACTTAATTGGGGCATTAAATATGAATCTCTTTTTGAAGAAATATGTTTTGAATATGAAATTATTCACCAAACAGCCGCCCTTTAGTCACTGCAATCTAATGGAATTGCGAAAAGAAAGAATAGAACCGTAAATGAGATGATGAGTACATTGTTGATAAGTTCTATTTACCCCAGAACTTGCGGGGGAAGCTATTTTTACAGCTAACCGAATACTCAATCGAGTTTCCCACAACAAAACGCAATCCATTCCATATGAAAAATGAAAAAGAAGGAAGCCCAACTTAAAATATGTTAAAGTGTGGGGGGTGCTTGTCTAAAGTGCAAGTTCCTAAACCAAAAGGTTAAAAGTCAGACAACAAATTATTGATTGCGTTTTAATTGGATATGCAACAAATAGTAAGGCATATAGTTTTCTGGTTCATAAATCATAAAATTCCGACATTCATATTAATATGGTAATCGAATTAGATAATGCTGAATATTTTGAGAATATTTATCCGTATAAAAAGGAATGTGAGTCGTCTATCTAAGCGACATCGGGAAGAAGCAAAGGGAAGTACACCTAATGAGGTGAATCCAAGACGTAGTAAATGTCAAAGGACAACTACTTTCATTGGATAAGATTTTATGACCTTTTGTTAGAAAATGAGCTTCAAACTTTGGAAGAAGTTATGTCTTCCTCGGAAAGAAGCAGCCAATAGCGAAACAGAACCCATATTAAGTAATCATACTTGGGAATTGGTTGACCTTCCTCCAGAAATTAAACCTTTGGGTTCTAAGTCAATTTTCAAAAGGGAAATGAAAGTTGATGGCACTATTGAAAAATATAAGGCAAGGTTAGTTGTCAAAAAGTTTAGAAAATGATAAGGTCTTGATTATTTTGATACATGCTCACCGGTAATGTGGATTACATCTATTCGGATGTTAATAGCGTTAGCCGCCGTGTACAACCTTGAAATCCATCAGATGGACCTAAAGACAACCTTCTTGAATGGAGATTTGGAGGAAGAAATTTGTATGGAACAACCTGAAGGGTTAGTGGTTCCTAAAAAAAAAAGAAGGTGCGTCGACTTGTTAAGTCACTTTACGGACTAAAACAAGCACCCAAACAATGGCATGCGAAATTTGACTAGAAAATATTGTCAAATAGTTTCAAAATAATGTATTTACATTAAGAATACTCTAAATTATGTAGTCAATTATTGTTTATATGTGGATAGAAAAGGCACATGAAACATGTGAAATGTAGGGGCATTAGCTTATGCATACCAAAAGCTAATGTTAGACGTGATGTCTATATTATATAGAAGAACTAGATGATATAATTTTCGAACCTCACGAATCCTTAAGGATAGTGATATGGTAGTCAATGAATTCATTCCTTGTTCAGTCTTAGTGATGACTAGTGATGAAAATACAAATTCCAAAGTTGTTTACGTGCCTTTACAGAAATGATTTGTTCTTTCTTGAACATTTATAATGTTTAGCTCTTTTATGAAAGGTGTCACCTGGAAGGCTGCGACTTTTTATGAAAAATGCGTTTGTATGTTTTGTATAAATATGACCGTTCATGAACGAACGTATTAATACGTTGGTCTATAATAAGGTGAAAAAACCGATGAACATGACCAAAATCCATTGCAATTTGGATTTGTTTCATGAATGAAGGTGCTATAATTTGCATATCATATAGACGTATGAATGAATAACATACAAATCCTTCAAAATGGCAGAGTGATTGCGAAATGTGTTAGATATTAATAGGTTGTGGCCACAACTGATGCCAATCATTCTTGTTGTTGCTATAATATACTATTGCTACATTAAGTGTAGTCAATAATCTGATATGCAATAGAAAGTCGAGACGTATTACTCTACGACATAAGAAAGTTCGTATTGAACTTTCAAGACAATGAAATGAGTGTTGAGATATTTAAAATATACTCAAAATTATGCTTTGCATTACAATAAATATCCCGCAGTAATGAAGGAATACAGTGATGCAAATTAGATCACCAGTTCGACTGTTTTTAAATCCACAAGTGGATATATTTTCACAGACGGCGGAGGAGCAGCGTTTTGGAAATTATCCAAAAAAGGGTATTGCCGCTCCATAATGGAGGCTGATTTTATAGACTTAGACAAGACCGGTGATGTCACGACCCGATTTAACCTCCGAAAGGCATCATGACGGCACCTAGTCTCTACGACTAGGTAAGCCTAATTGCTGAAAAAATACTAAATAAAAACAATAAAATAAAGACGAAATAAAGTAAATCTACTAATGAAACATCGCCACTCGGCACATACAAAATACAACTTCCAAAAACTTGGAATATCACAACAGTCACAAGCTTATAACGCTACTGAAGCTCTAACAAAAAAACTGGAAAAGTACATAAGAACATCTCTACAAGATAGAAGGGAAGGAGACTCAGAGGATTCTGCGGACGCGGCAGAAATAACTTGCAGTCCCCTGGAATCAGCATCAGTGACTAACCACGAGGCTGATAGCTTGTACCCGGATCTGCACACGAAACATGTGCAGGAAAGGGCATGAGTACACCGGATTTGGTGCCTAGTAAGTGCCAAGCCTAACCTTGGTCAAGTGGTGACGAGGTCAGGTTAAGGCTCTACTGGATTTCTAAATAAGTAAGTTTAAAACAGTAAAAAAGATAGGTAATGTTTACAGTATACAATTTAAGAAAACAATATAAGTTTATAGTAAGAAAATCCTCAGCTCAACATAATAAATATCACAAAGTAGAATCTCCCCGGATACCATCGCGTAGTTGCAAATGATTATGCAGTACAAGGGGAAAGCTCCCGAATCTGTAGTCCCAATTTAAATGCAATACAGGGGGAAAGCTCCTGGAATACGTTGGTAGTGCCATTCTAAATATGCAATATAGGGGGAATCTCCCGGAATACGTCTGTAGTCCCAATTTAAATATGTAGTACAGGGAGAAAGCTCCTTGAATACGTCCGTAGTCCCAATTTAAATATGCAGTACATGGGAAAAACTCCCGAAACATGTCCGTAGTCCCAATTAAAATATGAATGCGAATGAATGCCGGATAAGGTTTATTTAAATAGTTCAGGAGAAAAGTCACAGGCAAGACACATGATAGGACTAACTAAACATGGTGCACATAGTATCAAATAGGAAATTCAGGTAAAACGGGTAGACATGCTCCTTCCTAATCTAAACTACACAATAAGCACATTAAACAGAAAAATAAGAGTGAAATGATTTATGGCATGGAAGGAAAAATGGAATTTTAGCAACAATGGCCTGTGCACGCACTCGTCTCCTCACGTACACAACATCCATACAAAAAAAATAGTATCAAAACAACTTAAGGGGAAATCCCCAACACAGAGTTAGGCAAACCACTTATCTCGACTGCTCTACTCAACTCAAAACCACACTCTTTCCACGAGTACCCAACTCCGAATGGCCCAAATCTATTCAATTCAATTGCATAATGTAAATATCACTGTAAGAAATCGATCTAGCTAATTATTTCAAGGCTAATACGCGAAATTAGGAAAATTGCCAAAAACTTCCCCCAGGCCCACATCTTGAAAACGAGTGAAAGTTACAAATTTAGAACACCCATTCACTCACGAACTCACTCAAACAAGAATCATCGAGAACCGACGTCAAAATCTCAGTAAATTCTCAGATTTCTATTTGGGGAACCTTCCTCCAATTTTCATGATTTTTCACCCAATTTCATTGATTGCATGGAATAAATTGTTATGGATTAATAATATACAAGTGAAATGAGGTTAGAAATTGTTACCTATGAATCTTCTCCTCAAACCCTCTCAAAATCGCATAATCCTGAGCTCCAAATCATTTTTAGAAGATATGAATTCCAACCCTCGAATTTGGTATAAACTGCCTAGCGATCCCGCACCTGCGGAAAATACATCACAAGTGTAAAAAATCCTTAAGTGGGCTAGAACTGCACCTGCGGTTACTGGACCGCATCTGCGGCTCCACATCTGCGGAACTCTTGCCGCACCTGCGAGCCTAGCTTACCCAGGCCAAATCCGCATCTGTGATGGCCCCCTCCGCACCTGCGTGTCCGAAACATTCCCGAGGCCCCCGGGACCTTAACAAAACTTACCAACCATTCCTAATACCTTATCCAAACTTAATCGAGCCTTCAAACACATCACATGGATTCAAGCCTAAGAACTTATGAAATTTCCAAAATCTACAACCGATGCTGAAACACGTCAAAGCTCGTCCGAATGACCTCAAATTTTACACACCGGTCATAAATGACACTGCGGACCTACAACCACTCTCAGAATTTCATTCCGAGCCCGATATCAAAATTTCACCTATCGGCCGAAATCGCCGAAATTCTAACTTTCGCCAATTCAAGCCTACATCTTTTACAGACTTCGAGGACATATTCTGAACATGCTCCTAACCTAAAAATCACCCAACAGAGCTAACGGTGTCGACGAAATTCCATTCCGGGTCCGTCTTCACATAGTTCTAACTACGGTCTGATTTCTAAAACTTAAACTCATATATAGGGACTATGTGTCCATAAACTCTCCGAATTTCGCAACTAATCATTCCAACAACTCCCATAAGCAGATATAAAAGTAGGGAAAATAGTCATTAGGGGATCGGAGCACTAACTCTCAAAACGACCGACCAAGTCGTTACATTCTCCCCCTCTTAAAAAAATCGTTCGTCCTCGAACGAGTATAGAGACATACCTGAAGCTGTGAAAAGATAAGGGTACTGATTGCGCATATCCTGATCGGTCTCCCAAATTGTTTCCTCGACCTGCTGACCCCACTACTTAACCTTGACTGATGTAATATTCTTTGAATCACCTTCACCTTGTCCAGGGCATCCTGGACCAAATCTGTACCCAACAATCGGGCCTCGCCCGGCTCACACCATCCCACTGGGGACCGACACCGTCTACCATATAAGGCCTCATACGGCCCCTTCTGAATGCTGGACTGGTAGCTGTTATTATAAGAAAAATCTTCAAGTGGAAAGTATCGTTCCCATGACCCTCCAAAATCCATCACACAGGCACAGAGCATATCCTCAAGAATCTGAATCATGCGCTCGGACTGCCCGTCCGTCTGAGAGTGAAAGGCTGTACTCAACTCTACACTGGTGCCTAGCTCCTGCTGAACGGCTCTCCAGAACCGCGAAGTGAACTATGTACCTCTGTCTGAAATGATAGATACTAGAATACTTAGAGGCGAACAATGTCCCTGATATAAATCTCTGGCAACCTCTCGGAGGAGTATGTAGTCAACACTGGAATGAAATAGGTTGACTTGGTCAGCCGGTCCACAACACCCAAATAGCATTGAAGTTTTTCAAAGTCCGAGGAAGTCTAACCACAAAGTCCATGGTGATTCGCTCCCACTTCCACTCTGGAAGCTCAATCTGCTGAAGTAACTCTCCTGGCCTCTGATGCTCATATTTGAATTGCTGACAGTTGAGACACTTGGCCACAAACTCCACTATATCCTTTTTCATCCTTATACACCAATAGTGTTGTCTCAAATCCTGTCGCGGTACCCGGATAAATGGAATACCGCGAGCTATGGGCCTCTTCAAGAATCAACTCCCGAAGCCCATCCGCGTAGGGCACACAGATACGACCATGCATCCTCATCACACTGTCATCTCATATTGTCACATCCCTGGCGTCACCTCGCCGAACCTTGTCCTGAAGAACCAAAAGGTGGGGATCATCATACTGGCACTCTCGAATGCGGTCATAAAGAGAAGACCGAGCCACCACACAAGCTAAAACCAGGCAAGGCTCTAAAAGATTCTATCTCACGAACTGACTGGCTAAGGACTGAACATCCAAGGCTAAGGGCCTCTCAACGGCCGGATAATATGCCAAACTCTTCAAGCTCTCCGCCAGGCGAGTCAAGGGTTCAGCCACCACATTGGCCTTCCCCGAGTGGTATAATATAGTGATGTCATAGTCCTTTAGTAACTCCAACTATCTCTGATGGCGCAAATTGAGTTCCTTCTTCTTGAACAAGTGGTGCAAACTCCGGTGATCCGTAAAAATCTCACATGGAACACCGTACAAATAATGACGCCAGATCTTCATGGCGTGAATAATAGCTACTAACTCGAGGTCATGAACAGAATAATTCTTCTCATGAACCTTCAATTGCCTAGACGCGTAGGTAATCACCCTACCGTCCTACATCAATACTGCTCCAAGGCCAGTGTCACGGTCTTAGCGTGACAATCAAGAATATCATAATGGGGCGACAACCAGTCCGTGCCCAAGATAACGTCGAAATCTACCATGCTGAGTAATAATAAATCAGCCATGGTCTCAAAACCACCAAGAGTAATCAAATACGACCGATATACGCGGTCCACAACTAGAGAGTCTCCCACAGTAGTAGATACATAAACAGGGGAACTCAAAGAATCTCGAGATATCCCTAAATGTTGAGAAAAATAAGAGGACATATATGAGTATGTAGAGCCTGTATCAAACAATACTGATGCATCCCTATGGCAGACAGGGAAAATACCTGTGATGACTGAGTATGAAGCAACAGCCTCGAAACGGGCTAGAAGGGAATAGTATCTGTCTTGGCCTCCCCCTCTAGGGCGACCTCTACCTCCCCGACCTCCACCTCGAGCTGACCGAGGAGGTGGAGTGGCAGCTGGGGCTGGAAGAATAGCCCGAGGTCCCGGCGGAGCACGTGGAGGCTGATAAGTCTGTGGAGGTGCACCCCTCCTGGCCCTGGGGCAATCTCTAATCACGTGACGAGTGTCACCACACTCAAAACAACCTCTCAGAGGACGCCGCGACTGATACTGAATAGGAGCTGGTCTGCATGGATGGCCTAAAATAGCACCTCGAACTGGAGGTACACTGGATACTGGCGGTGCATAATAAAACTCCAGAGGTCTAGGAGGAGCTGGAATACCGCTGGATGGTGGAAGGGCTGAATGAATAGGGCGATCCAAAAAGCCCCTACCGTAGCGTGCTGCTGGTGCACGAGCTCCTGAAAAATGGCCAGTCTCTCGAGACCTCTTGGCCTCTCTCTCTTCTCGTCCCGGGCAAACATGCCCTCTACTCTCCTGACAATACTCACTGCCTGGTGATAAGTGATATCCATCTCGAACTCTCTGGCCATACTGGTCCGAATACTAGGGTGAAGTCCCTCAATGAAGCGGCGAACCCGCTCTCTGATATTGGCAACCAAGGCTGGTGCATGACGAGCTAACTCACTGAAAGAGAATTCATACTCCGACACAGTCATAGAACCCTAGTTCAACTGCTCGAACTCCATGCGCCAAGTATCCCTGAGGCTCTGAGTAACATACTCTCGCAGAAACATCTCTGAAAACTGAGCCCAAGTGAGTAAGGCTGCCTCGTCCGAACTACTCAGCTCATAGGCCTGCCACCACTGATATGCCGCTCTCCTCAGCTGGAAAGCAGTCAAAGAAACCCCACTAGTCTCCACAATGACCATAGTGCGGAGAATACGATGACACTCGTCAAGAAATCCCAAAGCGTCATCTGAAGCTAGTCCGCTGAAAATATGTGGGTGGTACTTCTTGTACCTCTAAAGTCCGAGTTGCTCTCCCTCAGAAGCAGCTACCCTGGTCTAATGCTGTACCGAATCCACTAGAGCATAGCAATAATCCACGGGGCCTGATCAACCTCCCCTCTGCTCAGGAGTACGGTTGCGGGAGTCTGTGCCCCTCCCCCGGCCTAAGATGTAGCAGGAGCTATCGGAAGTAGTCCAGCCTGAGCTAGAGTGCTAAACATGCTCATGAGCTGAGCTAAAGTCTCCTGTAAGGCTGGAGCAGCAATAGGGCCTCCTGTGCCGGCTCTTCAGCTGGGGCTGCTATAGGCTCCCCTGTCACTGCCCTCACCGGTGCTCGGGCTCCACCGCATGGTCTTCCTCTACCCCGACCCCAGCCCCTGGCGGCTCTGGCAGGGGGCTTATGTGCCTGGTCGTCGGTCCTCCCAGTACGAGTCCTTACCATCTGTGGGAAAGAATAGAATAGAATTTTAGAATTTTTGATGTCAATAACTCGCACGACAAGGAAATCAAAGAAATATAATTTTTCTTAAAAGTTACATAGACTCCCGAAGATAGATACAAACGTCACCGTACCGATCCGCGAGACCCTAACCTGCTTGTGACTTGTGACTCCTATGAACCTAGACGCTCTGATACCAACTTGTCACAACCCTATTTACCCTCCGAAAGGCATCGTGATAACACCTAGTCTCTACGACTAGGTAAGCCTAATTGCGGAAAAGATATTAAATAAAAACAATAAAATAAAGACGGAATAAAGTAAGTCTACTAATGTAACATCGCCACTCGGCACATACGAAATACAACTTCCCAAAACCCGGAATATCACAACAGTCACAAGGTTCTAGCGCTACTAAAGCTCTAACAAAAAATCTGGAAAAGTACATAAGAACATCTCTACAAGGTAGAAGTGAAGGAGACTCGGAGGATTCTGCGGACGCGGCAGAAATACCTTGCATTCTGCTGGAATCAGCAGTAGCGACTAACCACGAGACTGATAGCTCGTACCTGGATTTGCACATGAAACATGTGCAGGAAAGGGCATGAGTACACCACATTTGGTACCCAGTAAGTGCCAAGCTTAACCCCGATCAAGTAGTGACGAGGTCAGGTTAAGGCTCTACTGGATTTCTAAATAAGTCAGTTTAAAACAACACAAAAGATAGGTAATGTATACAATATACCGTTTAAGAAAACAATATAAGTTTACAGTAAGAAAATCCTCGGCTCAACATAATATATATCACAAAGTGGAATCTCCCGGGATACGATCCCGTAGTTCCAAATGATTATGCAGTACAGGGGGAAAGCTCCAGGATCCGTAGTCCCATATAAATATGCAATATAGGGGCAAAACTCCTGGAATACGTCCGTAGTCCCAATTTAAATATGCAATGCAGAGGGAAAGCTCCTGGAATACGTCCGTAGTCCCAATTTAAATATGTAGTACAGGGGGAAAGCTCCCGGAACACGTCCATAGTCCCAATTTAAATATGAATGCGAATGAATGCCGGATAAGGTTTAATTAAACATGTCAGGATAAAAGTCACAAGCAACACACAGGATAGGACTAACTAAACATGGTGCACATAGTATCAAATAGGAAATTCATGTAAAATAGGTAGACATGCTCCTTCCTAATCTAAACTACACAATTAACACATTAAACAGCGAAATAAGAGTGAAATGATTTATGGCATGGAAGGAAAAATGGAATTTTAGCAACAATGGCCCGTGCACACACTCGTCACCTCACGCACACGACGCTCATACAACAAATAGTATCAAAACAACCTAAGGGGAAATCCCCAACACATTGTTAGGCAAGCCACTTACCTCGACTGCTCTACTCAACTCAAAACCATGCTCTTGCCACGAGTACCCGACTCTGAATGGCCCAAATCTATTCAATTCAATTTCATAATGTAATTATCATTGTAAGAAATCAATCTAGCTAATTATTTCAAGGAAAATACGCGAAATTAGGAAAATTCCCCAAAAAGTCCCCCGGGCCCACATCTCGGGAACAAGTGAAAGTTACAAATTTTGAACACCCATTCACTCACGAACTCACTCAAACAAGAATCATCGAAAACCGACGTCAAAATATCATCAAAATCTCGAATTTCTATTTGGGGAACCTTCCTCCCATTTTCAAGATTTTTCACCCAATGTCATTGCTTACATGGAAGAAATTGCTATGGATTAATGATATACAAGTGAAATAAGGTTAGAAATTGTTACCTATGAATCTTCTCAAAACCCACTAAAAATTGCCTAATCCCAAGCTCCAAATCGTTTTTAGAAGATATGAATTCCAAGCCCTCGAATTTGGTATAAATTGCCCAGCCATCCTGCACCTGCGCCCCCTTGGACCGCACCTGCGAAAAATACATCGCATGTGCAAAAAATCCTTAAGTGGGCTGGAACCGCACCTGCGGTCACTGGGCCGCATCTGCGGAACTCTTTCTGCACCCGCGAGCCTGGCTTACCCAGGTCAAATACGCATCTACGATGGCCCCCTCCGCACCTGCGGCTCCCCTTCCGCAGGTGCGAAACACCAACATTAGCAATGCTTCAACTGATTTTAAGTTCAACAACCATCCCATTGAGCATCTGAAACATCCCCGAGGCCCCCGGGACTTCAACCAAACTTACCAACCAGTCCTAGTACCTTATCCAAACTTAGTCGAGCCTTCACAACACATCGCATAACATCAAAATCACCAATTATGCATGGATTCAAGCATAAAAACTTATGAAATTTCCAAAATCTACAACCGATGTTGAAACACGTCAAAACTCGTTTGAATGACCTCAAATTTTACACACAGGTCATCAATGACACTACGGACCTACAACCACTTTCAGAATTCCATTTCGAGCCCGATATCAAAATTTCACCTATCGGCCGAAATCGCCAAAATTCTAACTTTCGCCAATTCAAGTCTACATCTCTACAGACTTCGAGGACACATTCTGAACACGCTCCAAACCTAGAAATCACCCAACGGAGCTACGGACTTGACAAAATTCCATTCCGGATACGTCTTCACACAGTTCTAACTACGGTCTGATTTCTAAAACTTAAACTCATACATAGGGACTATGTGTCCAAAAACTCTCCGAATTTCACAACTAATCATTTCGACAAGTCCCATAAGCAGATATAAAAGTGGGGAAAACAGTCATTAGGGGATCAGGGCGCTAATTCTAAAAACGACCGACCGGGTCGTTACAGGTGAAGAAGTTGAATGGATCCTAAAATTTTCTTGAAGATATTTAATTTTGGCCCAAATATTTGGCACATATATGCATATATTGCAATAGTCAAGCAACAATTGGAAGGGTTAGGAGCAATATGTATAATGGGAAATCTTGTCATATACGACGAAGGTATGATACCGTTAAGAAACTATTCTCTAGGGGAATTATCATAATTGACTACGTGAAGTCAAGCGATAATATGTCGAATCCAGTTACAAAAGGCCTAACTAGAGAGCTAGTTGAGAGATCATAGAGGGGAATGAGACTATGGCCGAGGACAAGTCATTGTGGCGGTAAATCTACCTAGAAGACTAGAGATCCCAAGATCAAGGTTCAAGGAGCTCAAACAAAGTCATTAATGACGGTTCAACATTGTTAAATAAAATTTCTTTTTGGTCCATTCTCGTGATGAGACAATGTTCAGTACCAAGGATAAATCATTAATGCTTTTTAATGGTTTCTAAGTTTGATACAGGGTATCAAATAACGTATCTATAGGATAACACGTTTAGGAATCACCTACATAAGTGTGAAGTGTAATCCTCTTCAAGGAGAATTCTATAAGGCCAGTTCTCTACGCACTTATGAACTAGGTGGTGTTCATGGCTGAAAAGAACACAACAATGAGAACCAAAGCAATTATGGGTTGATTGAGTGACTTATGGTTATCTAGGTATACACCAAAGTTCGACGTTTCAAAGATATCAAATCTACCGATTGACCGAGTATATCCGACATAAGTTCACTACGAAAAGTTCAAAGGGAAACCTATTTATCCAGATGCGATTAATCCTTACTTGCATATTATTTTCATGCATGTTTTTGCACATATGTCCATTCCCCATTCATGTGGGGGATTATTGTATTTTTTCTTTAAAGGGTATGAATGGGAAATGGAAGAAGCACCTTTTGGATTGCACCTCTCCATATCACCCTTCCTTTGTCTATAAATTTAGAGACTCCCTATTTTATATATTGTTACAATACTTTCAAATAGACATAAGTGATTTTCTCCGTCTATTGAGTCCAATGAAATTCTGTAATTTCGATTGCCATTATACAGAATAGTTATTCCATTATATCCTAGGAGGAATTAATCCAAAAGCTCGGGCAACTGCGAGGGGATTAAATTTCTTAAGGACACACAAACAACTTGTGGGCTCGAAATTATTTTTCTGTTTTCCTTATGAAACTAATATTTCTCTGCTTCTCTAGTTTTCTAATTTCGAACACGGATTACAAACAGACGCATGCCCCTCACAGCAAAACAACCCAATGGAGGGAATTCTGAGAAGGTCTCAACAACTATAGGCTTTATGGGAAGCATCTTCACCATACTAGCATCACCGTTCTTCAAGAATTTGGGCTCCTTCTCAATCTCCTTATCGGAATGCCTGTCAATCTTAGTCAAGATCTCAGCAAACTTAACAACAATGTGGGAGGTGTGACAGTCAAAGACGTGGACATATCCATTTCCAATCTAGCCAGGATGGTTTATGATGATGACCTGGGAGGTGAAGCTGGCAACCCCCCTTTGTGGGGCCCATATTAAATAAAAGAGAAAGAAAAAAAACAATGAAAAGATATGATTGGAGGAAGGGAAGGCAATGGTGGGCGTTGCAGAACAAGTTGTAAAACAAATTTGAAGAATTATTTTTGGAATTGATTTTGGGCGTCACCCATCTTGCAACTTGAAACAACCAATTCTGATTGGTTAATTTGGACGGAACTTTGCCTATAAAAGGTAGTGTTTCATTTCAGTTTCAAACACACCAAAAATCAAAGTGAACGCAATAGAACATAGAGAGAGTAATCCACATATTGTAGTATGTGAAATAAATAGAGAGTAGGAGTAGTATTGTAGGTATGGTGTTTAAAATAAAGAGTGTTATTTATTTTGAAGTTGTAATAGTCTCTTCACACTACCAAAGTAATATTATAGTGGTATTATATTGATCCGCTCAGGTATTGTATTTTAACCCGTTAAAAGATTTAGTGTCTTTGCTACTCTCTTGTGTTATTATTATTTATCGTGAATATTATTCCTGGATGGATATTAGTTTTTCCAACAACGTGGTATCAGAGCGATGGTGAATAACGGTCTGCCGTCTTTTCAGTACCCTGTATCACAAAACATAATTATGAGAAATGGTGTCTACGTATGAAATTCTTGGCTCCCAGGATGTGTGGGAAATCGTAGATAGAGGATATGCAAAATCCGATAATGAGGAAGTTCTACCTCAAAATGAAAAAGATGTTTTGGCAAAGACAAGGAAGAAGGATCAACAAGCTCTCACGCTCATCCACCAATGTTTGGATGATGCCATGTTTGAGAAGGTGATAGATGCTACCACCTCAAAGGAAACTTGGTAGATCTTACAAAATTCTTTCCAAGGAGTTGACAAGGCAAGGAAGGTAAAACTTCAAACTCTAAGGGCTAATTTTGAAGTTATAAAAATGAAAGAATCCGAATGCATTCCAGATTATTGTTCAAAAGTGAAGGCTAGTGTGAATCAATTAAGAAGATACAGGGAGGACATAGAAGATGTCTGTGTGTTAGAAAAGATCCTTCGCACTTTAACAACTAAATTCGATTTTGTGGTGTGTGCTATTGAAGAGTCTAAATATTTATACTCTATGATGGTGGAGCAATTGGAGGGTTCTTTACAGGCCCACGAAGAAATGATCAAAAGGAGACAAGAAGTGCCATTAGAGCAACTTCTTAAAACTCAGGCATCCTTCAAGGATTATGGAGGTGAAAAGAGCTATCGAGGGAATGGACGGGGACGAGGCCGTGGGGTCATGGAAGAGGAAAAAGTAATAGTAACAACTTCAACAATGAAGTGAAAATCCACCAAACATTCAGAGGTCGTGGTTGTGGACAAAGAAGAGGAAGAGGACATGTCTACTACCAAGAAAATAATGGACAAAGGTATGACAAATAAAAGATTGAGTGTTATAATTGTCATAAATTTGGCCATTACTCTTGGGAATGTCGTAGAAATATTGAAGATAAAGCTAACCTTGTTGACAACAATAAATAAGAAGATGAGTCAACGTTGTTGCTGACACTCAAGGAAGAAAATGATTGTAGCTCGTGGTATTTGGATAATGGAGCAAGCAATCATATGTGGAGATGCAAGGAGAAGTTTGTGAAGATGAATAAAACTATGAGAGGTAATGTGTCCTTTGGAGATACATAAAAGATTCAAATCGAGGGATAGGTACGATTCCGATCTCCTGTGAAAATGGTGACCACAAGTTCATTCAAGATTTTAATTATGTCCCAAAATTAAAAAGTAATGTTTTGAGTTTGGGACGACTTCTTGAAAAGGAATATGACAATCCACAAGAAAAATATGCATCTTTGGCTTAGAGATTCAAGTGGAATTCTAATTTCTAAAGTGCATAGGGAAAAGAATAGATTATTTTCTCTGAATCTTAAGACAATTGATGCAAAGTGTTTGAAGGCTAATGTGCGAGATGAATCATGGTGTTGGCACATGCGAATTGGGAAAATGAATTTTGAGGAACTCAAATCAATGGCAGAAAAGAATATGGTGCAAGGGATACCATCAATCAACCATCCCAGTCAATTGTGTGAAGCTTGTCTTCTTGGAAAACATGCAAGGAGGAGTTTTGCAAAGGAGGCCATGTCAAGATCAATCAAGCCACTCCAAATTGTTCACACTAATGTGAGTGGGCCAATCAATCCACCTTCCTTTGGTAAAAGTATATACTTTGTGCTCTTTATTGATGACTTTAGTAGATAGAGTTAGGTTTATTTCTCGAACCAAAAATCTGAAGCTGTTGCTGCTTTTAAAAATTTTGAAGTACTTGTGGAGAAAGAAAGTGGCTATGAAATTAAAGCTTTAAGGTTCGATACAGGAGGTGAATTCACTTCAAAAGAATTTAATGACTTTTGTTAGTCTCATGGAATTTATTTCCCTCTAACGATACCTTATTCACCCCCAACAAAATGGAGTTGCAAATAGAAAGAATCGAACGATTCTTAACATGTCTACATGTATCATGAAAGCTAGAAGTATGCCTAAGGAATTTTGGGCCGAAGCTGTTTCTTATGAAGTTTATTTAAACAACAGGTCTCCAACAAGGAATGTTAGAGATCAGACCCCTCAAGAAGCATGGAGTGGAAGAAAGCCAAGTGTCAAGCACTTGAGAATATTTGGGACCATATCCTATGCTCACATGCCAAATCAAGGGAGAGCGAAGCTTGACGATCGAAGTGTCACGCATGTGTTTGTTGGCTATGATATGAGTTCAAAAGGCTACAAGATGAACAACAGGTCTCCAACAAGGAATGTTAGAGATCGAACCCCTCAAGAAGCATGGAGTGGAAGAAATCCAAGTGTCAAACACTTGAGAATATTTGGGAGCATATCCTATGCTCACGTGCCACATCAAGGGAGAGCGAAGCTTGACGATTGAAGTGTCAAGCATGTGTTTGTTGGCTATGATATGAGTTTAAAATGCTACAAGTTATACAACCCAAGCAGCGACAAGGTTGTGGTAAGTCGGGTTGTTGAATTTGATGAATAATTGGCATGGATTTGGGAAGCTCTCGAAGAAACTTCATATGATTTTCTTCCATAATTTGGTGTTGAAGAAGAACAAGAGACCGTGGAACCTGTGCAATATACAACTCCACCTCCTACACCAACCACTGTTGCATCTCCTTCTTCTCAAGAAAGTTGAAATGAACAATCGTAAAGGACAATGAATATTCAAGATCTCTATGATAGCACGGAAAAAGTTACTAATGTTGATTTCTTATATTGTCTCTTTGCGGACAGTGAACCAATGAACTTTGATGAAGCTGTTATAGAAAAAAGGTGGAGACATGACATAGAGGAGGAGGTCGAGTCAATAGAGAAGAACAACACTTGGGAGTTAACAACTCTTCCCAAGGGTCATCAAGCAATTGGAAGGAAATGGGTATACAAGACAAAGAAGAATGATGATGAAGATGTGGAGATACAAGACACGACATGTGGCCAAAGGCTATATTACACCCCAAGGTTTTCCTACGTGGAAGTACTCCATAAGTAAATTGATATAAGCTCAGAAATGAGATGTTACATCCTGTATTTTCGTACGTTAAAGTTTCGTCGTAAGTTAACCAACATAAGCTCAGGAATGAGATTATTTGGAGATTATAAGTATTATGTTATTTCAAACAAGTGATAAGTAAATTCGTGAAGGTGAGAGGGTAAGCAAATCGAAGAAAGTCAGTTTTGTCAAAGTTTGTCAATTTGGGATAAAATACATTCCGAGCTATAATACCCAATATTTATGGACTAGTTCCATACAAGGTACCACATGACCATGATAGAAAGGTGTATAAGGTGTGTTAAAAGTAAGTATTATTTTAAGTAATTTGATATAATTCTTCATTATGTGGGTAATTGGTTAATGGGAGATTAATAAATTAACAATTAACTAGAATTGGATATGCTTGATGGATCTTACCACCAACGTGGCAGCCCATGAAGTGCTTAACAAAGCCACTAAGTGACTCATATAAGGTTTAGCAATATGTCACATTATTAGATTACATAACAAGGTTAACATTTTCTTTAGCCTTCTCAGCGTGAATTGCATAAATATATTCACTTTAGCAATGCAAGCTAATGTTTGCGTAACCCCCCCCCCCCTTAAGATTAGAAGAGACAACATCACGTTTTAGAGAGATTGCATACGTGATTTACAATGGTCAGATCTGTAATGTGAGATTTTTACGATTATAAGGAAGTACGGTGCAATATTTCTCAAGAATATCATATGGATTTTCCCCTACTTCGATCCGCCGTTACATGTTGTCGCAATTGACATGTGTTGGAAGGATTGTCAAGACAATCGACTCAGGTATGTTAAGGCTAATCCCTCCATTCATTTTGGCATGATCCAGTAATAATATGTGTTTGATAACGAGGCATAAAGAGAAGTTCATATGCTCGAATTTATATACTTTATCCTAGTCTCATAAGTGACAATATTCTCCCTTGTCGGGACTTTATATTCAATTGAGTATTGTCTTCTTCCAGTCACGAGAGTAGAGTATATATATATATATATATATATACACAGTATTACATTATTTTCACCACCATCGAGCTATAATCGATGGGCATTACCCTATTGGCAACCTCCAATCAGATGTTGAGTTATATACCAAGCCTACTATGGATAAGCGACTATGAGCGAACCCAGTTAGCTGAGATACAGAGCCTAGTATGGCCAAGACCTATGAGCGAGCCTACTACTGCAAAATAGTTATATATATACCGAGCCTTATAAGGCCGGACAACTATTTTACTTACTATATTGAGAGAGTTGAGTCAGTATCAGCAGGTAAGCATATCTCCAGATTATCTTTGATTCCCAATTACTTTCAGTTTATTATCAGTTCATTTTTAGCTTTTAGTTATTCTATTGACTTACATACTCGGTACATTATTTTGTAGTGACGTCTCTTTTGCCGGGGACACTGTACAAACGGATAGACCTCCTCAGTAGGTGTTTACCGAGTTCAGCTTGATTAGTAATCTCCGTGTCCTTCGGAGTTGTCGGGTCTAGGGTTTTATGTACATCTTGTGTATATATGTATATATATTTTATGGGTAGGTCGGGGGCCCTCTTCCGATCACAGTACGTCCATCAGTAGAGGCACTTAGACATATCCTGTCAGTTAGTGCAGTATGTTGGGCTAGTAGGCCTTGTATGTATATTTTGTTGGTTGCCAGCTGTAGTAGTTAGGATGGCCTCATCAGTCCAACTTTAATTTGATGTTTAGTCAGCATTCGTAAGCTGTCTTGCAATGTGGCCCATGATATGTTCAGAGTCCCTTAGTTGCAAGTAGGTACGCAAGGATAGGTGTCTCACCCCCTCCCCCCTCTCGGTTCACGCGTGACAGAAGGGGTATCAGAGTAGTTCTGTCCTAGGGAGTATACAAGTCATGTCTAGTAGAGTCGTATTTATGGGTGTGTTGTGCACCACACTTATAAGAAGGAGGCGGCATGCCATTTAGGACTGTCACTCTTTCTTGTTTCTCTAGATCGTGTGGTAGAGCTCAGTTGTAAGAACTTAATTTCCTAAACTCTATCTTATTCATAATACGACAATACCTACATCTAGAAAGACAATTGGTAAGAGATTACATGTGGTTATGGAAGAGTTGAGTCAGAGCAACTCAATTTTTCATGATGTTTATGATGAGTAAATGTAAGGTCTCCAGTAGATCATGTGTGTACTAAGACATATAAGTCTTATGATAAGGAGCCTTAAGGAAAGAATATCTATCCACCCTTATGGTTAAAGGCAATGAGAGATTCAGAAGATAGATACAAGTTTCAACAAGTAAAAGAAATAAGATGAAGAAGGGTACAATGCGCCCAGTTAATGAAGATTATCAGTATTTACCAATTCAGGCAGAGGAATATAAGCCTTTCGAGTTACCTTCAAAAATAATAGATGTAGGTACAAATGGCCACACCCATCTCATTTATGTCCTATGAAAGTTAACATAAGTATTATAAGAGAAGGATGGGATATCAGGTTCCGGCTGGGGTTAGAGTAACCCAAAATAGTGAATGGATTGTTTGGCGTTAGTTGACATTTCTGAAGGATAGTGCAAATGTGCTAATAGATATCCTTGTGAGACACCCAGATGGTGCACCCCAAAAACAGTACAACTAGATATGAGTACTACAAAGATGGGAACTGGCACCCTAAAAGGGATATATATTATCTTAGTATGGCTCCCGTCCCTAGCAGGGTGAGAATGTTAGGAACCCAAAGAGCCAATGAATAAAGCAAAGGGAACTAAAAACAAAGGAATGTCTTGTTAAAGTCTTCAAAAGAAGTGATAGGCAGAAATATTAGTAGGGAAATAAGTAGAGAGATGAGGAAGAATTATGAGTAAGATGTGATACATGGATGACAATGGTAGATCAAAATAGAAATGACAGTATTACAGAGCCTATAGTCAGGTGAAGGAAGAAGCGAGAGGTGATAGGCCTTGAGACATCAAAAGAGTATAAGCCATAAAGTCATATCCCCATTTCGAGAAATAAGTTTGTGACTCTAAAGTAATTACCAGAAGGAAAAGCTAGACCTCCAGAGTAATAGAAATCAGTATGGGATGTCAAACAAGATAAACTAAACATGGATTAGGGATCTGATAATGGTCGACATCATGAAAATTTCATATTTCATTCCGGCGATAATAGAATGGACAGAAGAATAACCTGTAAAGGTCATTCAGGAAGACGCTTCCCTAATGCAAGCAATGTGAGCAAAGTTAAGATTAAGGGACTGTATGTCCAATTATTCTAAGTGTCACCCTCGTAAGTAAGGAATTTCGTTATCCTTGGTGCAGAAAGATTCCCACAAGGTGATTAAGGTTCATCAATTATGTGAAAAGACGCCAAAGTTGAAGAGGTAAAACATCTATAAGTGGATCGTTATAGCTCAAAATCTTAGTACTCCCTAAAGGGGGGAATATGGAGTTATATGGCATTAAGTCAGAATTAAGTGGTTCTAGTCACTATGGAATGGTAAAGAAAGGATAGGATAAAAAATGAGAAAGGGATGATATTGCACCTATTCAAATCGTACAGATATGCTATGATTACATAACATCATGCAAACACGTCGTCAAGGAGAGGAAGTAGGGGTTCCTGCCCAAGATCTTAGTGATAAATAAGGATCCAATGCGAGAGGAAAGTTAAGACAAAGAAAATAACGCAAGAATGATTACGCGGAATATTGATATGAGAGTGGGCCAACGATTAGTTAGTAGTTGATTCAGGAAGAGCCTAGTTATGGCTATATAAGAGGATATAGACAAATAAATAGACCGTTCAAGAAAAGCTAGAGTGAACCCCAACATGAGGAATTGAATCTCGCCTATATGACATCATAACCTTGAGAAATATTAATACAGGAGTTGGTGTAGTTAAATGTGCCGTATGAGTGTCACGGAGATAAAAGAGAGTGCCACTAGTAAGATAATCAAAATATCAGCTAAGAAGAAACCCTACGAGCATAAGGGAATGAAGGTAAGTAAGTAAGGATAATTACAAGTAAGAAAGAACATCAAAAATTCTGCCGGGTAAACTATGTAATAAGCTCGCAGCCTTGCAAGAATCAGAGGGTCCTCCCAAAGTACGAAAATGAAAGACTACATGAGGGAATTAGGAAGAAGGCTTCAACCTGAGCACAATGACCTAAAAAGTAAATGGTCATGTAACAACAGTTTCACAACAACATTGTATGCATTCCATAAGAAGGTGGCACCTACAGTGGCTAATGAACGGGGAGTAAAATCAGAAGTGATATTCAAGATCATATCTGTTGTATGGAATGAAAATATGTGGGGACACTAAGTAAACTAAGCATGCACGCAACAAGGGAGCATGAAGACCAGGGAAAGTAATTATTATGTTTAATCTGAGAAGGAACGAAAAGAATTATTTGATCAATGATTCAGAGTTAATTACATTATGAACGCACTTAAGAGTTTGGAGTATTATCCATGCATAATATATGTTGACAATCGTACAACCGTAGAATATTTTGGTATACGTTAAAAGAAAGAATTGATCCCAGGTCATAGACAAAGGATTGATTTGTTAGAAGATTGTATTGTGGATATTCCATAGCGTCCAAGTAAGACTAAATTAATGACTAATACCATGAGCCATGGATTGGAAGATAGCTTAAGCCTACATAAAGACTGATCGGAAGGAAGAGGGAACTAAAGAGTTACATCAACAAAGTAAATCATAAGTCTGATTATTGGACCTAGAAAATTATAGAAATTGTGCTTGAGAACATGGCAGAATCGCTCTTAATATCATAGGTGCAAGAGAGATAATACAACAACCACATTTTATAATGGCTCTAAATGAAAGCCAGTTAGAAGAAGTACCAGCCTAATAAGAAGTCAGTATGAAGCTCTCACTGGGTTGTGTATGCACCAGAGCTGCAAGTAGTATAATAGACTATCAAGTTGTGGATGTGAATTATACCTGTGTGGTAGGGAGGTCATGAAAGAGATATAAGATGATGCGAGATTTCAAGGTAAGTAAGGTAAAGGTAAACAACGTACGAGATACTTAGATGAAGAAGGTTGGGAATTGTCCATACTTCGGATAAGAAGACTAGAAGTGCTAGGATTCAGTATCTAGGAATGATAGCAGCGTCGTCAGTGGCATAGCATCCAACCTATGGTTTTTAGGTATCGAGAGGACTAGTTAAGAGAGTAAAGAAGAGTTAGAGATGATGTGATGTCTCGCTTGATGTTCCAGAATAACACAAGGAAATCTATGGTACAATTAAGTTGAAAGAAGGTTGCGAGTAGTATAAATGGATATGTGTAGGTCACAAGCTAAGTATGATATAGAGACAAGGTTTTAAGAAGGCATGAGTGAGGAAAAGGAAAGGTGAGAAATAAGGTAACAAAAAGAGATAAGTCCTCGGGATTAAGCCCATGAAAACAAGATAGCTGATGGTTTCTCTAAGTTATAAAAAGCTCAGTATAACCTGAATGAACTCCAATAAGTCTAAGACTTATAGCATTTAGAAGAGATGGAATGCTGCCCGGATAGTAGAATGAGGGTGTAATTGTGATAAATAAAGGATGAAGTTTGGGCCATCGATTGAGTAATGACTTGAAGAGGATTTCATGAATTTTACATAATTAAAATACCCATACAAGGTGAATCACATTGGGATGACTATGATATGAAATACGATTGTGGAAGCATGGTATCACCCTAGGTGGATCAGTCTAATCATTTCAGATGTTCCCTAATGAGACGTGACCCCTAGCTGGAGTGTTACATAAAATATCAAGTTATCGATGGTAGATTATAGATCAATATTGAAGTGAATCAACAATGGATGGATAAAAGTTACAAAGTATGATATGAGAGGCCGTCATTCTTAAGATGAACAGTAATGAGGAAGAATTAAAGGACTTATACTTATACCTATAGGATAAGAAACAAGAGTAAGCTGGATTTTTGTAGCAGACCTCAGTAACAATAAATCGAAATAAGAGTTATGGTGGTAGTAGGACCTACCTAGATTCAGTAAAGTCATACGGATAGATAATCGGGGCTATGGAACAAAATATAGCAATAATTTTATGTTCGACAAAGTATCGAGAAAAGAACTTCAGTACACTTGTAAATGCCCAGAGGGACATCTTGTCAAGTTCTGTATATGTTCCTAAAGTGAGGCATAGAGATTGGCTAAAAACCAAAGAGAAAAGTCGCATAGGCGCACACACAAGGAAAAATTCGTACAGGCAGCATGATAGAAGGTAGCAACAGTTACGAGATTGGGAGGATTCCAACCACAAGTCGTGGTGTGAGAAAGAGGCCTAAAGGGGGAATTGCTTGGCCTTTGGATTTACTCACAGAACAATTTCCTGGATAGCAAGGAGAGTACTAAAGTATTTAGAAGACATAGATTATGAAAATGATAAGTGCATCAGTCAACATTCGAGGACGAATGTTCCAAAGGGGGGAATGATGTTACACCCCAGGTTTTCATACGTGGAAGTACTCCATAAGTTAATTGATATAAGCTCGGCAATGAGATGTTACATCCTGCATTTTCATATGTTAAAGTATCTTCATAAGTTAATTGATGTAAGCTCAGAATGAGATTATTTGGAGATTATAAGTATTATGCTATTTCAAACAAGTGATAAGTAAATTTGTGAAGGTGAAAGAAAGTGAGTTTCATCGAAGTTTGTCAATTTGGGATAAAATATAGCCCGACCTATAATACCAGGCATTTATGGACTAGTGCTATACAAGGTACCACATGGCCATGATAGTAAGGTGTATAAGGTGTGTTAAAGTAAGTAGTATTTTAAGTAATTTGAGATAATTCTTAATTATGTGGGTAATTGATTAATTATTAGTTAGTGGGAGATTAATAAATTAACAACTAATTAGAATTGGATAAGCTTGATGGATCTTACCACCAACGTGGCAGCTCATGAAGTGGTTAACAAAGCCACTAAGTGACTCATATAAGGTGTAGTAAGTGTCACATTATTAGAGTACATAACACGGTTAACATTTGCCTTCGGAACAATGAATTGCATAAATATATTCACTTTAGCAATGTAAGCTAATTTTCTTACCCCCATTTAATATTGGAAGAGACAACATCATGTTTCAAAGATATTGCATACGTGATTTACAGTGGTCGGAGCTGTAACGTGAGATTTTGCGATTCTAAAGAAGTACGGTGCAATCTTTCTCAAGAATATCATATGGATTTTCCCTTACTTCGATCCACCATTACATGTTGTCGGAATTAACGTGTGTTGGAAGGATTGTCAAGAGAATTGGCTCAGGTATGTTAAAGCTAATCCCTCCCTTCATTTTGGCATGATCTAGTAACAAAATGTGTTTGATAACGAGGCATAAAGAGAAGTTAATACTCCCGAATTCATATACATTATCCCAGTCTCATAAGTTACAGCATTCTCCATTATCGGGACTTTATATTCAATTGAGTATTGTCTTCTTCCAGTCAAGAGAGCAGAGAGTCTATATATATAAATTATTACAGTATTTTCACCATCATCGAGCTATAATCGAGGGGCAGGCACCTATTAGGCAACCTCTAATCAGATGGTACGTTATATACTGAGCCTACTGTGGTCGAGCGCCTATGAGCGAGCCCAGTTAGCCGAGGTACAGAGCCTAGTATGGCCGAGCGCCTACGAGTGAGCCTACTACTGCAGAACAGTTATATATATATACTGATCCTTATAAGGCCGGACAACTATTTTACTTTCTATATCGAGAGAGTTGAGTCAGTATCGGCAGGTAAGCATATCTTCAGATTATCTTCGACTCCCAGTTACTTTCCGTTATTATATTACCAGTTCAGTTTGAGCTTTCAGTTGTTCTGTTGCCTTACATACTAGGTACATTATTCATTTTGCCAAGGACGCTGCATTTTATACGTGCAGGTTCAGACAGACAAACCGATAGACCTCCTTAATAGGTGTTGCCGAGTTCAACTTAATCTGTAAGCTCCACGTCCTTCGGAGTTGCCGGGTGTAGAGTTTTATGTACATCTTGTATATATATGTTATGGGTAGGTCGGGGCCCTGTTCCGATCATAGTACATCCATCAGTAGAGGATTGTAGACATATCCTGTCAGTTAGTAAAATATGTTGAGCTAGTAGTCCTTGTATGTATATTTTGTTGGTTTGCCAACTGTCGTAGTTATTATGGCCTTATCGGCACAACTTTATATTAATGTTTAGTCAGCATTCACAAATTGCCTTGCAATGTGGCCCATGACCGATGTATGACATTATATGTTCAGAGTCCCTTTGTCGCAAGTTGATACGCAAGGATAGGTCCCCCCCTCCCCGGTTCTGGGTGTGACATGCTACAAGCAAAGGAAGTATATTGCCAAGAAAAAAGTTGAGCTCAAATATGTGAAATCTCATGATAAAGTTATGAATATTTTCACAATGCCTCTCATGTTTACAGATTTTCAGAGATTGAGATCAAGACTTGAAATGAAAAAAAATTAAAACTAAGGGAGATATTTGTGGGACCCATATTAAATAAAAGAAAAAGAAAAAAGAATAAGGAAAAATATATGATTGGAGGAAAGGAAGGCAACGGTGGGCGCTGCAGAACAAGTTGCAAAACCAATACGAAGAATTGGTTTTGGAATTGATTTTAGGCGTTGCCCATCTTACAACTTGCAACAACCGATTCTGATTAGTTAATTTGGACGACAACTTTTCCTATTAAAGGAAGTGTCTCGTTTCAGTTTCAAACACACCAAAAATCAGAGTGAACGCAATAGAGCGTAGAGAGAGTCATCCACATATTGTAGTATGTGAAATAAATAGAGTGTGGGTGTAATATCATAGTGTGATGTTTAAAATAAAGAGTGTTATTTTTTTTGAAGTTGTAATAGTCTCTTGACACTAATAAAGTACTCTTATAGTGGTATTATATTGCTCCTCTCGGGTATTATATTTTACCCCATTAAAAGATTTGGTGTCTTTGTTACTCTCTTGTGTTATTGTTATTTATCATAAATATTACTCCTGGGCAGGATATTATTTTTCCCAACTCCCAGTTACAACGAAATAAGGAATAATAAATAAGTGGTTGTTTAACTAAGTATCAATTAAAAATCTTGAGCTATCACATGCTAATTTCAACAAATAAGAGTCATCAACAACAACAACAACAACAACATACGCAGTATTATCTCACCCCGTGGCGTTTGGGGAGGGTAGTGTGTACGATGAACTTACGCCTACCTTGTGAGGATAGAGAGATTGTTTCTAATAGACCCTCAACTAAGAATATCATAAGAACCGCATTAATGAAAATATAGACAAGAAGGGACAATACCAAAAATTCATATAAAAGCAGAATAAAAACAACAAGACAGTAAGGTGATCAACAATGCAAGAAAACAACGGTTAGGCATAAAAACCTACTACCAACAGAAAGCGAGACTGCCAATACTACTGCTATGAACACTCTAGACTATGTACTCTACTACCCTAATCCTCGACCTCCATACCTTCCTATCAAGGGTCATGCCTTGGGTAAACTCAAGTTGTGCCATGTCTTGCCAAATCACCTCCACCCATCTCTTATTTGGCCTACCTCTACCTCTCTGTAGGCCCTCCAATTTCAACCTCTCACACCTTCTCATGGGGGTGTATGTGCTCCTTCTCCTCACATGACCAAACCACCTAAGCCGTGCTTCCCTCATCAGATCCTCAATAGGGGCCACACCTACCTTGTCGTGAATAACCTCATTTCTGATCCTATCTAACCTGGTTTTTTCGCACATCCATATCAACATCCCATCTTTTCTTCCTTCATCTTCAAGACATGCGCGATCTTGAATGGCCGATACTCAGCCCTGTACAACATTGTTGGTCTAACCACCACTATGTAGAACTTATCCTTAAGTTTTGATGGCACCTTCTTGTCACATAAAACACCGAAAGTGAGTCTCTATTTCAGCAATCCCGCCCCAATAAGATGTGTGACGTCTTCATCAATATCTTCATACCCCATGAATAATAGACCCAAGGTACTTAAAACTCCCTTTCTTAGGGATGACCTGCGAGTCCAACCTCACCTCCCCTTTCCCTCCTAGAGTCTCGCCACTGAACTTACCGTCCAGATATTCTATTTTGGTCTTGCTTAATTGAAACCTGAGATTCCAAGGTTAGTAATTATAAAATATCAAGTCATGAAAGATATGTAAAGTATAATCAGACTCCGAGCAATATCACGCACGATTTATGCCAAGGTCGTACAGCCCGATCCAGAATAGTGTATACACTGTCGAGGGTCGGTCGTCGTGAACCATAGATGCATCTAATATACTATCGAGGCATTCAGCCCGATCCACAGGAAGAGAGAATAATCTATGAGCTCCGCTTAACGGCTACTATATAAGAATAATAATCAAAGAAGGCATAATTTCCACTAACAATCAAGTAAGCCGCCAAAAGTCAAAGTAATGAAGCTTAGTCTTTACGAATCCTTTATCCTATTTCAATTATAATTTATGTAATTAAACTAAGAAGTTGGGTTCAAAAATAAAAGTAATACATGGTAGATTCCTAAAACTACCCAGACATTAATATGATTTTAGCTACATGCGGACTCTCATCATATCGTGCACACGTAGCACCCACAATTGTTAGCAAATAATAATTTATAGCACCTATGAGGAAAATCCCTCTTACAAGGTTAGGCAAGAGACTTACCTCGTTTCCATGTCCTCTTCCCGGTCCATAATTTAAACAAAAAGTCTCAAATTGATGCCCCTATGTTCGAAACTAGCCAAATATTGTATAAACTAATCAATATATGCTCAAAAGTTTATAATTGAACTATTAGAGTAAATACCCAACCCAAATTGGAAGATTCCTAAAATTCATCCCAGGCCCACGTGTCCAGATTCCAAAATTTTTTGTAAATAAATGTTACCCATAATGTCACAAACACAAATATATAATTTCTACTCAATTCCATGATCGTTTTCTTGATCTAATCCCTTTCTTATCAAAATCAAGGATTTTCAAGAAAATCTGATAATTTTCATAATTTATACGCTAAAATCTACAGCTGAGGGTCTCCCGGAAACAGCCTCTCTACCCCCTCCGGGGTAGGGGTAAGGTCTTCGTTGACTTTACCCTCTTTAGACCCCACTGGGTGGGATTTTACTGGGTTGTTGTTGTAGTAAACGTAAAAATCTACCAAAAATCCATGTATTAAACTCACATTAAGTAGTAATTACTTACCTTACAATGATATGTGAAAAATCCCTCTCCAAGAGCTAAAATGGGCTAATCCAAAGTTAAATGAGAGAAAATGAACCCAATCTCCGATTTAAAACAATTCACTACGCAGTTGACCCGTCTTCGCGATCGCGGAAGAAGCCTCGCGATCGTGAAGGCAAAGCTGGCCCAGGACCTAGGAACCTTCATTGAGAACACGAGGGATGTCTCGTGATCATGAAGGCTTTTCCCGCTTGAGCTTCGAGAGGTGGTATCTTCGTTAATGCTAAGGGTAATGGCACTGACCCCTCCCAGGCCCCCTTTTCCCCTACACGAACGCGGGCCATTTCACATGTATGCGAAGGAAACATGTCCCAGACCTTCGCGAACGTGGATTGGAGATCGTGAACGCAAAGAGAAAATGACCAGTCTCCCAAATTCTTTCTCCGTGAACGCGAATCCACCTCCGCGTCCGCGAAGAAGGAAACCAGAACTAGCAGTAGCGGATATTAGACTTAGCTCCGGGTGGTCCGAAATTCACCTTAGCCACCCAGGACTCTATTCAATTTCACCAACAAGTTCATAAATTTAATACGAACATGCTCGAATCATCGGAACACTTAGAAAAACATCAAAACCAAGAATCGCACCCCAAAACCAAATTGAATCAACTTGTGAACTTCAAACTTTTTAACTAGCTCCAAATACGTCGAATCTTACATAGACAACTCTGAATTACACCAAATTTTGTGTAGAAGCCATAAATCACCATAAACACCTATCCCTAGTTGGCACCAAAAACCTTCAATGCGCCAACTCTTAACATTAAGCGCTGAAACGCTCCCGGATCACCCGAAACTCGATTCGAATACACACCCAAATCCAAAATATCATACGAAAATATTGGAACCATCAAATTCCGGTTCTGAGACCGTACTCAAAATGTTGACTCAAGTCAAATTTTGCATTCTTAGGCCACTATTAAAGAATCAAGTATTCTATATTCAACCCGAACCTTTCCAAACCCAAACCAACCATCCCCGAAGTAATAAAACAGTAAAGGCACATACTGTGGGTCTTAATTAGGGGAACGAGGATCTAGAAAGAAAAACAACCAGTCAGGTCGTTAAATTCTCCACCTCTTAAATAAATGTTCGTCCTTGAACGGGTCTAGAATCATATCTGGAGTGCTAAATATGTGTGGATATCTGCTCCACATTTCCTCCTCAGTCTCCCAAGTTTCCTCCTTGGATTGTTGACCCCTCAACTTGGCCCTTACTGCATAAATCTTCTTAGACCTCAACTGGTGAATCTGCCTGTCAACAATGGCAATTGGCTCCTCCTCATAACCCAAGCTCTCATCTAGCTGAAACTGTGTTATAATCTAACACATGTGACCTGCTGGCATGATATTTCTAGAGCATAGACACATGGAAAATTGAATGAACTCCCCGATAGACTAGGAGGAAAAGCAAGCTTATAAGCAACCTCTGCAACTCACCTCAACACTTCAACTGGCCCAATAGACATTAGACTCAGCTTGCCATTCTTCCCAGACCTCATGATTCCCTTCATTGGAGAGACTTTCAAGAGAACCTTCTCGCCCACCATAAATGATAAATCAGGTACCTTCCAATACGCGTAATACTTCTGTCTGGACTCTGCTGTGCTGTGAAGCTACTCGGGGCCTCAAACTGCCGAAAGTTGCGCTAGTGCTCAAGACAACCGATCAGATCATTACAAAATATAACAGTATTCAAAATAAGGGTTCAATTCGCACTAAAAGAGTCGTGTAGTATCCAAAGGGTCGTTCATATTCTGTCAACCTTTGTGCTTCTCCATAAAATACAAATTATTCCTTTGCTTTGTGACTAATACAGGACTTCGCACAGTATAGTGCAGATAAAATATTTACGCAGATCAGAAGGCACGTAATTTATCATTTATGGTGGGCGGAAGGTTTTTTTGAAAGTCTCGTCGATGAAGGGTATCATGAGGTTTTGGAAGAAGGGAAATCTAAGCCCAAGGTTTATTGGCCCATTTGAGGTGTTGAGACGAGTTGGGGAGGTTGCTTATGAGCATGCTTTGCCTCCCAGTTTATCAGGAGTTCATCCGGTCTTCCATGTGTCTATGCTACGGAATTACCATGCCAACAAGTCGCATGTGTTAGATTAGAGTACGATTCAGCTATATGAGAGCTTGGATTATGAGGAGGAGCCAGGTACTATTGCTGACAGGAAGATGCACCGGTTAAGGTCCAAGAAGATTTCTGTGGTGAATGTTTAGTGGAGGGGTCAACTAGTCAAGAAGCGACTTGGGAGACGAAGGAAGACATGAGAAGCAGATATCCACGCTTATTCAGCTCTCCAAGTGTGATTCTAGACCTGTTCGAGGATAAGTGTTTGTTTAAGAGGTGGAGAATATAATGACCCTACCATTCATTTTTCTTTTTAGATCCCAATTCCTCTTATTAGACTCCCCGTATGTGCTTTTACCGTTTTTGACTTACAGGGATGGTTGGTTTAGTTTCTGAAGGGTTCAGGTTAAAGCCGGAACACTTAGTTCCTTAATAGTGGCCTATGAAGGCCAAGTTTAACCTGAGTCAATATTTTTAGTAAACAACCTCGGAGCCAGGATATGATGGTTCCAATACATTCGTGTGATGGTTTTGGACTTGAGTGTGTGTTTGGATCGGGTTTCGGCTGATCTGGGAGCATTTTGGCGCTTAATGTTGAAAGTTTGTTCATTGAAGGTTTTCTAGTTCTTTTAATTTGGTTTGGGGTAGACTCGTGGTCCTTTTGGGATTCATAGCCTGAAATAGTTCCGTATGGTGATTTATGACTTGTATGCAAAATTTAGTGTCATTTGGGCTAGTCTAAGTATGATTCGGCGCGTTCAGAGCTAGTTGACAAGTTTGAAGTTCATTAGTTGATCAATTTGGTTTTGAGGTATGATTCTAATTTTCGATGTTGTTTTATGTGTTCCTAGGGTTCGAGGAAGTCTGTATTATGTTTATGGATTTTTTGGTGCCGTTGGAGGGGGTGCCGGGTGGCTCCGGTGTGTTTTGGACCGCCAGCTAAGTCCAAAGTTGTTGCATTACTGGTTCTATTTTCCTTCTTCACGAACGCGAAGATTCCCTCGCGTTCACGATGAGGGATGGGTGGGGGAGGTTTTGTTCTAAACAGTCGCAATAAAATACTCGCGATCGTGATGCTCTGGGCTAATGTTCATCGCGTTCGCATACCTGTGCCCACGTTTGTGTAGAAGAACTTGGGTATGGGAGTCGCTAGCCAATTGCCTATCGATTTCATGATCATAGCGCCGCGTTTGCGAAGCTTTGATTAGGCAAGGCTTCGCGGTTGCGAGACCTTCTTCGTGTTCGTAAAGTACATTTTCTCGGGCCTAGGCAGTTTCCCTTTGCGATCGCGAAGAAGGATCGCTAGGCAGTAGACTTTATTACAAATAGAACTTTAGCCTATTTTGTTCCTTTGTAGGAATCTTCCAAATTGGTTGGGTAATTACTCTAATAGTTAAATTATGAACTTTTGAGAAGTTATTGAATAGTTTGTACAACCTTTGGCTAGTTTCAGATTGTCCATCACTGACTTGCGGTTTTAAGAGTGATTTGTGGACCAGAAAGTGGACTTGAGAACGAGGTAAGTCTCTTGCCTAACCTTGTAAAGGAAAATTAATACCATAGGTGTTTAAATTGTTATTTTCTACTTACTGTGGGTGCTACATACACACGAAATTGACGAGAGTATATGCGTAGCTAAAATTCATGTTATGTCTGGGTAGACATAGGCCTTTGTTATGCTATTACTTGCACTATTTGAACTCGAATTGCTAATTTAATTTTCTTGTATTAATAATTAAAATTTGGTTAATGATTATGTTAAATCGAGCTTTAATAGATACAAATTTGGCGGAATGTTTAATTATTGATGGAAATTTATATTCTTTTATGGGCTTACCTTGGAGTTATGAGTACAAAATTCGTAATCTGAAGAGTTTCCCTATTCTTGTGGATCGGGCCGAACGCCTCAATGATATTTTCATATTTTGTGGGATGTACCCATGGATCTTGCCGTACGACCTCGATAGTGTTGTTCATGATTATTATGGATCAGGTTGTGCGACCTCGGCATAACTCGTGCGTGTTGTCACTCGAAGAGTTTCCCAATTACTCTGGATCGGGACGAACGCCTCGGAAATATTTATATATATTACGGGATGCATTCATGAATCGGACCATACAACCTCGGTAGTGTATGTACACAATTATTATAGATCGGGCCGTACGACCTTGACATAACTCGTGTGTGTTGTCAATAGGAGTCCTATTATACATGATATATCTCCCATGACTTTAGAATTATTAAATACATGGCGGCCCTTACTTGTTGAGATTAGCATGTGATATTTGAGTAATTTAATTGTTATTTTGTTAAAGGATCATTTAATTGTTTCCTTTTATTCCATTATTGATGTTGTACTTCATGCCTATTTAATATTCTTGCACATTATGTATATTGCCCACTAGTAAGTGTTGATGTTGACCCCTCATCACTAGTTCTTCGAGGTTAGACTGGATACTTACTATGTACACGTTATTTATGCACTCACACTATACTTCTGCACATATTATGCAGGTTCTGAGTTAGGTGTATTTAGAGTTCACCCAGGCGCGCATCCGCATTACCCAGAGGCCTAGTGGTGCGCTACTTTTCATGCTCCGATGGTGCAGCTCCTGGAGCCTTCTCTTGTATTTTATCATTTCTTTCTATTTTGTTTTAGACAGTAGTTCTTAGGGAGTTTTGTATGTTCTACTAAATGCTCGTGCACTTGTGACACCAAATATTGGGAAATCTAGTAGATGTTGATTGTTTGATTATCAAATTCACCACTTTATTCTCATGTTTAGTTTATGCTTTATATTACTACGATTACTTGCCACTGTTTCCTTTATTATATAAAAATCAAAGACTTTAAAAATATCAAAATGAGTAATTTAACGGGTAGTACAGCGTTGGCTTGTCTACTGACGACATTGGGTGCCATCACGACCTATAGTAAAAATTGGGTCGTGACACATACTTCTCTCTCTCCTTGTGCGCTCTCTCTCTCTCTCCTCCCTCTTTCTAACGACTCTCTGCTCCCACCCTGTTGATACCCAATTTCTCCCTCATACTTTTATAAATATCATATATACTTTAAAATTATCATTTTGCACCATCACCAATTTACAAGAGTCATATAAGTATTTTTTATAATTTTTCCATAATTTGCAAGGCTTTACAATTGATTTTTTTGCATTTAAATTATTCAAATATTTATTAGTTACTCCTCAAATTATTTGGTGATGACTCAATAATTAAAAAAAATTTTTACACCCACATACATGCTTTATAACATTTTATTTAATTTCTTATAATTACATTTCCATTTTTAACTAGTTACACATTTTAATAATAGCTTATACTTTATAATTAGTTGAATTTAATATCTTATTTAGGGTCAAAATAACTTCTTTATATTTTTACAACCTTCAACTACTATTTTCTAAAATATTTAGTTGCATAAATAAATTTTTTATATTTATATATCTATTTTATTAATTTATTTTTCTTAATTTCACTTCTTTTATAAACTAGCCCAATATTGAGCCAATTTTCGGACCAAAAATAGGCCCAAAACACTTATCCCTTTCCCACAGCCCAAACCAAACGTCCCTTTTAGCTAACCCGGTCGCGACCTGTTTTATGACCCGCCCCATCTCCCTTTTAATTATGGCCGTTGATCTTAGAGATCAACGGCCTACAAACCGTCTCCCCTTTTAAATCCACCAAACCCATAACCCCCAAAGACCATTTCCCCATTCAGCCGCCCCAGAACCTCTCGAACCTTCCTCCCCACAAAACCTAGCAGCCGCCTTCCCTAATTTTCTCCAATTCCGATCAAGTCATGAATTTGCTCTGCATCTACTTACCTTTATGGATTATCTCGCTGTTTTTTACATGACTATGGTATTACATAGTACTTGCCCCATTTTTGGCAAGTATCAATCTGCCAAATCAAGTGCCACTATCTTCAATCTTTGAGATTAAGACAATATTTCGTCTGTATACACTCATTACTAGGCCATATGTGTCTGATTCAGTGATATTTTCGACCATCTGTGCTCTCCTTTTGAACTAGGGTTCACTCGATTTTCTCTTAAATTGATTCTGAGTGATTTTACATGCTTCTCTTTCCTTATTTGTGTTCGATTGACAGTATTTTCTTATTTTGTGTGTTGATCTTTACTACTATATAAACCCCCTTTCCCCGTCCCCATCTAAGTATGAAGAATAACTGAAATTATTGCCATTCTCTCACCCTCACTCATCTTATACTACTGTCTTTTGGCCGGTTGAAAGTCAAGGCCATCGAAAATCGATTATCGGACCTTTCTCTGTGTGAGCATTGCCCGGGGTTCATTCAAACCCCTTGGGAACTCTGACGCACTGAGATTCCTGGGTTCTACTACTCATCTTGCTATTGACGTTTGAGATATTGTTGAAATTGTTCTTCTTGTCTACTTGTTTGTCAACCAGTGACTGGGTAAGTACCTTTGGCCTTTGCAATTTCATTCTCTTTTTGTCTGAGTTCCTGCTTTGTAAAGCTATGTCCCTAAAAATTTTGTGAATCAACATGCTATTACTCATATCCTTGTCTGCTGTGAAGCTATTCTTGGGCTCTATACTTCTCTACTATCTGAACTTGCCTAATTTTTAATCATGATTCTGGCTCTCTTAAGCATGTTAACCCTAATGTGTGTGTTACAATACTTATCAACTGCTACTCTTCCTGAGTTTATCCCCCTACTTTATTCTACATCCTTGTGATAGATCAACTTAGGTGTTTTATTGTATCTGATATTGTGCTATGACAAATTCCTAACTATATTGTCATCAATTGTAAGCTTTATTGTGTGTTCCATGCCTAGTTCAATCCAATATTGTTTAATATTACTTATAGTCTATAAGGTGAGATGCAATATCTAGACTTTTATGTGAAAATCTAGTTCTTAATGTGTCTTTGCTTATTATTAATTCTTACTTTACTAAACTTGTTTAGTCTGCTACGTTATGCTGATGTTTGTTGTCAATCCTACGTTTTCCTTTCTGCCCGGTTATGGAGTGTTATGTCAACCAACCTCATGCTTAGTAAGTAATTTAATTCATGCTTAACTTGTTACTTTTCTAGTCATGATGTTCATGAAGACCAAATGGCCAAATAATATTAGATTTGATGCTTGCTTCTCTTACCGTTGACGTTTGATATGTCTCTCGTACTGTGATTAATGTTCAGCATGATAACTTTGACATGTTAAGTAATTGATTGACCATGAACCTATATTGTTAGTTTCCATGTTAAACTTACTATATTGAGGTGGTTCTCTATTGACCCCTTATATTTCATTATCAGATCCCCTATTTGAGATTTGCCTTAGGCTGTTTATGACCATGTTATTGTTTGCTATCCTATGATGGTCAATCATGTCCCTTAACTTCTAAAATACAAGCATGAACTTGCTTTATATGTGCTCGGTCAGTATGTCATATGATTTTATCTATATGTCTTAGTGAGAATTAGGGTTACAGTACTAAGAACTAAGTGTGTGGACTTCCTACTTTGTTTAATTAATTCAATGTATAGTTTGTTTATTGTGTGGTAGAGTTTGACATCTAATTGGGATGTAAGTCATTTGTTTGGGTCTGATGTTTGGTTATATATGTTGTTGGACTTGGCTGTTGGATTCAAACTTACTATGCTGTTCTTATGAGCTGCGGATTTGGGTCACTCGTCGTATGAAAAAAGTTGTTGAAGGCCCATAAAAGGACCGGGTTATCTTGTATTGGGCCTGTCACTATTCTATTGGGCTTATAGCTATTTCCTTCTGTAATTTTTCATATTTGAGTTTGTATTATTCCATTTGGGCTGTAATAACTTGTAATAATGAATAATGGGGAAATCAGTGAAGAGGGGGCTGGGTATTTTGATTCTCGCATGAACGCGTAGAAAACTTCCCTCTAGGATTTAATTGTCTTGTTTGATATTCATTGACGTGTTCCTATTCTGCACACTCATAGATATCATGCTTATAGGAAATTGCACAAACGTTACTCAACCTATCTAAATCATGTTTAATTATTTGCTATAATTGTTCCCAGGTTTACTGTTATGCTCACTTAGACAACATGCCTATAGGATACGATAACATCAAAGTCCAACGGGATTTCCATAATCCCAAAGAACATCATCATATTATGTGAATTTCTTGGAGACAACTTGTTAACATGTCGTTAACTATTGCGTAAGTAGTCGAATCTAGAGGGGGAAATGGCTAAACTTTATTTGTTTGCAGAAAATAAAGCACAAAATCCCCATATTCGATATGGTTCAGAATGTCCCACCTCTGCTAATTGACTGGTGTAATGACCTTGCACCCTGTGACAGAAATCATGTGAGGAGATTATTGGGTAACCTGCCATCATCGCTGAACATTCAACCAAATAGGGAACTGATTGAGGCTTCTACCATGTTCTGGGATGAGAAGAGAGTTGTTTTTGATTTGGTAATATAGAAATGACTCATCTCCTGGAAGAAATAGGGGGTTTCTCCAATTTACCATGGGATAGTCCAGGATTATTGGTGCTAGAGAATCGCATTGCACACAGCTTTCTAAAAATGTTGGGTTTTAAGAAGAATGATGATCTGGTTTGTCTGAAGAATTCATACATCACTTTTGAATTTCTCTATGAGCATTATGGGCACAACAAATCATATCGCCTTCATCATGAGGAGCTAGACATTGCCTCAATGGGATGGGTGCACAGCCAGGTTTACGCTGTCATACTTGTTTCTTGGGTTTATTGATATTTCCAATGCAAGGGGTAGGATTCATACTGCCTTAGCCATGGTCGGAAGGACCTTGATGGTGGGTATCAAGGGGCAAACGTTAACTATCATACCAATGATGTTATCTCATATGTCGTGCTCTAGATCAGTAGAAACATGGGTCCGGACACTTTGAGGGTTGTACTCTCTTATTGCAAGTTTGGCTTCTGGAGCACTTTCAGAGGGGCGATTATCTCCAAGAGCTTATACGAAGGCCACTGATGATTACATAGACAGTCATCATACACGTTCAAAGCTAAACACACGTGGAACCAAAAGATCATCGTGGAAGGAGAAACCATTGAAACAGATAGGTATCACGCCGATTATATGCACTACTATCTCTCATGGTTGGAGAACTGGGTTTCACTCTGAAAGATAGGATCATAGACGAGGTGGCTGAGGCACACATGAAGTATAAAATGCTACATAAAAGGGTGTTCGAATCAGAAGCTAAACATCTGGAACAACATAAAATGAACATGGAGGCGATAAGGGAATGGAAGGAGATTGCCACCAAATCGACAGAGAGGTTAGAATATCTAGAGCTAAGGTTGATGGAGCTAGAAGGGAAGATCAGAAAGAGGCTTAAGGATTGTCAAGGCATGGACGACGATGAAGGAGGGAAGCTGGAAAAAGCTTACTTGCTACTGGACATGCACAATCTGGGAAACATGATTGATGGAGTCAAGAGAGCCAAGCATGGAGAAGATCATTCAGGGACCAAGTAGATTAGGAGATAATATTATTTACTTCTTTCTAGCTTAGATTAGATTTCTATGTAATAAGGCTTAATGCCATTAGTGAATTTATAATTATTGTTGATTTAGTAAAAGATTGATTTGACTTATTTTCGCACTAATGAAATGAAGCAGACATTGGCATAAGTTTTCTCCAAGTCTATGTGTCACTTAGGCCTACCTCGGGGGTAATGATGTCCCCAAAATTAGGACGCGAATTATTGCATGACCTTATGTGATATATGTTTAAATACTGCAAACACTTTTTCACTTCGTCTTGCTGACTTAGTTACCTTTTGTTTTCCTTTCTTTTGATTATTCCCATTCCCAAAGGTTGGTTCGTGATACTAGCATCATCCATATACCCCACTAGTTCCAGAAGTCCTCTACCCAGCGATCCCAAAAACAAAGGAAAAGGAAAAGGGAAGATAGATGATTTAAGTGGTATTCAAAAAGACAATTCCACCATGGCAGAGAATGTTGAAACCTCAGATGGGAGAAGTACGCCGGGACATAATGAGTTGGTCTTACGCTTTGTGCAAAAAATCCTGGAGTTGTAGGGTGAGCTTGAGCAGGTCCGAAATATGGTAAACCTTTCCCTTACTCTAAATGTTCCCCACAACAACCAACAAAACACAACCACTCAAAACCAACACCATCACAAACACACAAAACTAGAATCCGCCACCTGTAGCTCCGAATTCTCGTGCACCTCACAAATATCACAATACCACACCTCCTCAAAACCATAACCCACCACCAGCGCAAACCCCTTAACAACACCACCATCACCCAAATCAATATCCGCAAACCACCACTTATCACACTCCTCAAAATGCACCACAACCTACCGCCATCCCCCTCAAACCTCAATCAATGATCACCCATATACCCAAGTTCCAGGAACATATCAAAGAAACCCAATATACGTGGAAACCTTACCCATACCCACAAAAAACCCTAGGCATACTTGAGCCGACCGAGAAGGACCTGCTCATTTAGAAGATGGCAGAATAACTCAAGAAACTGACAGGGAGAGTCTAGAGTTTCGAAGGTGGGAAAGGTGTTGAAGGTTTAAACTACGAAGATTTGTGTATCCACCCAGATGTAGAATTGTCGGAGGGCTACAAACCTCCCAAGTTTGAGATGTTTGATGGCACTGGTGATCCAATGGTGCATCTGAGAACCTATTGTGAGAAGCTTGTAGGAGTGGGTAAAAATGAGCAGATCCACATGAAACTATTCATGTGAAGTCTTACAGGAGATGACTTATGTTGGTACATTAATCAGAATCCAAAGAAGTGGGAAAACTAGGTGAGCATGACATCAGATTTAACGGACAGATTCAGGTTCAGTATAGAGAACGCGCCAATTGTTTTCTAAATCCAAAACCTCAACAAGAAGCAAACAGAAACCTTCTGTGAGTATACTACTCATTGGAGATCAGAGGCCGCAAAAGTGAGACCGCCACTTGAAGAGAAACAAATTAACAAGTTCTTTGTTAGAGCTCAAGATACGTAGTATTATGAAAGGTTGATGGTCATCGAGAATCACAAGTTCTCACACATCATCAAGTTAGGAGAAAGGATAGAATAAGGAATCACGAGTGGGATGGTGACCAATTTTGAGGCACTACAAGCCACAAACAAAGCCTTGCAATCAGGAGGTATCTCGAAGAAGAAAGAAGTGGGTGTCGGAATGGTATACCAGGGTCCTAAGTCTCCCCTTACATACAAAACACCTCCACCCACATATCAACCCTCACCTCCAAAATACAAATACCCTGCACCACCCTACCATGCCTATAACACTCAACCTGCATATTACCATTAACCTCTACCCGCCCGCCAAAACTACCCAAATCCATGCTCAAACTTTGACCATAGAACTCCCAGACAATACACCCTAATCGCTAAGAACATAGCCCAACTATAAAAGAGACTGATGGCTACTGGTTACATCACCCCTATTCATGTTTTTGCTGTTGAGAACCCTTCCCAATGGATTAACCCCACCAAAAATTGTGCTTATAACTCATGCATGAAGGGTCATACCGTTGATGAGTGTCGCATGTTAAAGGACAAGATTCAGACACTAATCGACACTAAGGTTATAAAAGCAAAAGAGGTCGCACCAAATGTCCGTAATAACCCTCTCCCAGATCATAAAAGTGAGGGAGTGAATGTGATAGAAACTGATGAGGAATGGAATCAGGAGGGATCCACTAGACTTATTCGAGAGGGGATACTCCTAAAACATCTCCCGTCACCCTCTCGCCGATTGTGGTACAAACCCAGGCACCATTTGAGGTTGAGGTAGCTACTCCCTTCACTGTGATGGCAGCTCCTACACCATCTTATAATTCTGATGCTAGCCAATGGGATTATGTTGCGGAGGCAAGAAGAAATGAAAATCCAATATGGAAGAGATCGGTGTTGCACAAGGTATGACTAGAACTAGCAGAGTTTACACACCTGAGAATATTAGAGGAATAAGCAAACAAGCTACATCAAAGCTACCTATCATTGAGACGGGTACCGACGATATTTTGAGTAAGGTACAAGAAAGGGAATACTCTGTTGTTGACAACCTGAACAAGACTCACGCCCAAATATCCATTTTATCATTCTTGCTAAAATTCATATGCACACAGGAATGCCTTGATGAAAGAACTGACCGTAGCTTATGTACCCGCTGATCTATATATGGGCCCAACCTAGTTTGATGTCGAAATCAGAGTGCTAGATATATTTTCCATTTGTAACCTGTTGTTAGGACAACCATGGATACATGCAGCCGGGGTAGTGGCTTATACTCTGCACCAGGCTGTGAAGCTCGAGTTGAATCATCAGGAGGTGATCTTTCATGGAGACGAAAGCAACCCTATCAACATCAACCAGACCGTTCTAGTCATCGAAAACAAGAGGAAACTGGGAGGAGAAAGATATCACCGGATTGACCATGTAAACACAATTGAGAAGGATCGATGGTGGAGCAATAAGATAGAAAGAATATTGTTGTGGACGGGATATGAATCGGGCAAGGTTCATGGCCAAAATCTTCATGGTATCACAGAACCCATACGGGCGCATTATCATGGCACGACGTTGGGCTCGGGTATGAATATATCGTGCAAGAATATCAATATTGGACACCGCTATGGCGCGTCGATTACTATCCGCTGGAACAACACATACCATTGTTGCACCAGACATTCCGCCAGATTGACATAATGTGGGGATCTGAGGAAGATGAGATTTCGGCTGGCAAGAGGAAGTTGTTTCTGGATGAGGAAGATATGGAGTACAGTGCAATATTGGAGGAGGAGGAGGAGGAGGAGGAAGACCTTACTATTCCGATAGTGGGAGAAGGATTTATTCTCAAGAAATGGACCGATGCACCATCCCAGGCTCGCCGAGTACCTGGGTAGCCTGCCAGAATTAACATGACTTGTTTTTAAATTATTTTTGAGCATTTAAGACATTTTCAGTATTTTGGTTTGAAATAATTACTCGAGCCATCGAGTCGTACTTATTTATCGTTTTAAGCTCTATTAATGCATTATTGATTTTCGTATTTATAACTATCTTTCTACATTCTTTTTAGCGTAATTATTACATATCCTGAACAACCTACAATTGTGACATGTAATGAGATAACGCAATATAAAGATAGTGATTCGGAAGATTTGGAAGATGATATAATACCTAAGGAAATTATCAAAGAAGTAGAGAATTTTTAGAACAAACTAAAGTCCAATTTGGAGGAAATTGAGGCAGTTAACTTAGCGGATTCTGAAATAGTCAAGGAAATTCGCATAAGCATTCATCAATCACCGTCACAAAAGGAAGAGTGTATCAGATTTCTAAAGGAATATAAGGATATTTTTGCATGGTTGTACGATGGCATGACTGGGTTAAACACATCCATAGTATCTCACAAGCTACCCACTAACCCTATGTGTTCACCGGTGAAGCAGAAGCTCAGAAAATTCAAGCCAGATATGAGTCTGAAGATAAAATAGGAGGTTACCAAGAAAATCAAAGCCAAGGTTCTTCGAGTGGTCGAATCCCCAACATGGTTAGCTAACATTGTGCTGGTTCTGAAGAATGATTGAAAAGTCAAAGTATGTGTTTACAACCGTGATCTAAATAGAGCAAGTCCTAAGGATTATTTCCCATCGCCCAACATACACAAATTGATCGACAACCACGCCAAGAATGAACTCCAATCCTTTGTGGATTGCTTCACAGGATGTCACCACATTTAGATGGATGAAGAGGATGCAAAAAAGACAACCTTTATCACACCAAGGGGGATATCTTGTTACAAAATGATGCCATTTGGTTTAAAGAATGCTTGAGCCGACTACATGAGGGACACAATGACTCTTTTCCACGGCATTATAAACAAGGAAATAGAGGTGTACGTGGATGAATTCATCATCAAATCCAAAAGGAGTTCAGACCAAAGAGTTGACCTGAGGAAGTTTTTGACCGACATCGAAAATACATTTTGAAAGTGAACCCTGCAAAATGTGCCTTCGGAGTCCCGGCTAGAAAATTGTTGTGTTTCATTGTTAGTCGTCGTGGTATTGAGCTAGACCCTTCGAATACCAAAGCTATTAATGGCTTTCCATCACCGAAGAACGAGAAAAACGTGATGAGTTTTCTAGGATGCCTCAATTATATCATCCTATTTATAGAACAATAGGCAGTGATATGTGAGCCGGTCTTCAAAATGATAAGGAAAGATGTTGCGGCAAATGGGACCGTAGAATGCCAGAAAACCTTCGACAAAATCAAGGAATATTTATATAAACCACCCGTGTTGGTTCTGCCAGAACAAGAAAGACCTCTATCTGCTGTATTTGTCCGTTTTAGATGGAGTCTTTGGCTGCATTCTAGGGAAACATGATGAAACCGTGAGGAAATATCAGGCGATATACTATCCGAGTGAGAATTTCACACCTTACGAGGCCATGTATTCATTTTTGGAACGCATCTGTTGTGCTTTGACATGGATAGCCTAGAAGTTGAGACATTATTTCTGTGCGTACACTACCTACCTCATATCAAGGATGGACTCGCTGAAGTACATCTTTCAGAAACCCATGCCAACAGGAAACTTAGAAAAGTGGCAGATATTGCCAAGTGAGTTTGACATCATTTATGACTCAGAAGGAAGTCAAGGGGAAAGCATTGGTTGATCACTTCGCAGAGAACTCCAAAGACAGAGAATACGAACCACTGAAGACATATTTTCCCGATGACAAAGTGTCATTTGTAAGAGAAGATATTGCCAAAACATATGATGGTTGGAGAATATTTTTCGATGGGACAACAAACTTCAAGGGAGTGGGCATCGGAGCTATTTTAGTATCAGAAACCGGTCAACATTATCCTGTATCTGCCAAACTCAGGTTCCCGTGCACCAACAATATGTCGGAGTATAAGGCCTGCATCTTGGGACTCATATTGGCCATCGACATGAACGTTCAAGATTTGATGTAATCGGAGATTCTGATCTATTAGTACACTAGGTACTACGAGAATGGGCTACCAAGAACACAAAAATATTGCCATACTTGCATTATGTACAAGAGTTGATCAAGAGGTTCACAAAGATAGAATTCAAACATGTTCCAAGGATTCAGAATGAGTTTGTTGATGTATTAGCCACCTTGTCTTCCATGATACAACATCCAAACAAGAATTTCATCGATCCCATCCCAATAGAAATTCATAAGCAGCTAGCTTATTGTGCTCATGTTGAAGAAGAGTTTGACGGAAATCCGTGGTTCCACGATATCAAGGAATACTTGGATAAAGAAGAACACCCAAAGAATAGTACACACACTCAGAAGCGCACACTTCGAAGATTGGCCAACCATTTCTTCCAGAGTGGAGGAATTCTGTATAGAAGGACTCTTAATTTGGATTGTTGCGATGTGTCGATGCCAAGGAGGCATCCATATTTCTTGAAGAAATACATGGGAAAACTTGCGGACCTCATATGAACGGTTTTGTTTTGGCCAAGAATATATTAAGAGCGGGGTATTTTTGGGTGACCATGGAGACAAACTGCATCAAATATGTTCAAAAGTGTCACCAATGGCAAATACATGCTAATATGATACAAGTGCAACCCAACGAACTCAGTGCAACAAGTTCACCATGGCCTGTCACTGCTTTGGGCATGGATGTCATCGAACCAATTGAACCCGCTGCTTCAAACAGATACGGGTTCATTTTGGTGACCATAGACTACTTCACAAAATGGGTTGAAGCTACTTCCTATAAGGCTGTGACTAAGAAGGTCGTAGCAGATTTTATCTAGGATCATATTGTTTGTCGATTAGGAGTACTGACGAGCACAGAACCGGCGTATAAACTTAGGCTCGCTAGTCGAATATAGTATATAAGATTATCATATCCACAAGGATTGTATTTAAATAGTGCTTTAGTAGTTTTATAGCTTCAATGCTATCAAGAAGGACCAACAATTGAGATTTTTGTTATTAAACTAAAATTTAACTAAAATTCTAAACTATGGGATAATGACAATCACAACAAAAGTAAGCAAGAAGATACCAAAGGGAGAAAATAGGGGTTGATTGTATAGGTGCAAGATACTTGTTTGGGAACTAAGTCTAGTTGATTCACTTCTATTATTCAAGTGAGTCTCTCGAGTTCACTCAATTATTAGTTCGAATGTTTAATAGAAACTCCTCTCTCGATTAAGTCTCAACCTTGCGATATGAACTAAGTTAAGCTCGGCGAAGATATGCAAGAATTCCTAGTGGAATAGTTTTTAAGAGAGCCTCTTTTGATTATCCTCCTAACTAGGTCTAAACATTAATTCAACTAGCCTCTTTTTATTACTAATAATAATCAACGAATTCAACCAACAAGATATTTCAAAACACCACAAATTATTCCTCTTTCGATTACATAAATATGTGAATATATATGCAATAATAAAAATATCCAAAATGATTCAATACAAAACACTAGAGTTAATATCCACAAACAATTCTCAAAACACCAAATCTATCAATCCCTAAGGAAGAATTACTCAATGGATATGGGGAAATTCATCACAATTAAGTTTCAGTCAAAGAAAAACATCCAAACCCTTGTCTAGAGTGAGGATGAAG